>SMGT01010711.1:288040-329839 GCA_004794575.1 Lanistes nyassanus | reverse complement strand
CTTACATGCTGGATATATTTATATATACCCACACTTACACGCTGGATATATTTATATATATATACCCACACTTACACGCTGGATATTTATATATATTTACCCACACTTACATGCACAAGGATTGAGAGAAGACTGGGCATGACCCAGGACTAGTGCATCTGGGGTCGCCGCTCCGCCCCCCCCCCCCCCAAAAAAAAAGGAAAAGAAAAGCTAGAGCCTCCATTACCCCCGCTGCACTAAACATCAGAATGAAATGTATTTTCAAAAATATTTTCATAGGTGTTATCTGTGATATATATTATTTCTGTATGCAGCTGTCTATATGATGACCTCCATACCAAGTGAGATGCGCCCCATCCACCCCCCACGGGAAAACCAGTCCCTGTAGCGATCTTGTCCTGGGCTGTTTGCATGGGCACTGGTGTCTGTACTTACGGTCGTAAGAATGATCATAAAGCCTGTTCAGTTTGTTTGTTTTACGGGCAGCTTTAGGTATGAATAGGATCGATATACGACCGTCAATGCGAACCAAACGTTTGACAGGAAACAAAAGATATAATTTCTGCAAGAGGGGAGGGTCAGTCCGAACTATTCGTACAGGAAATGAACGGTCGCCTTATCACAAACATGAACTTATTCACCTTTATCGATAAGTGTTATATTTACTGTCGCCTTCTTGTCACGAACATCAAGTTAATCGAATATTTAGACAGTGTTGTGTTTATGTGTCACTACATGTAAGCGTCAGCTTGGCGGCTGTCGATCGGGATAGTGTACAGCAGGGCGACGTACGATCTTCCTGCTTTAGTTCGGAAACCCTTGAAACTGGTTCACAGAGAAACTTCCGGACACAACAGTGACTGACATGTACAGATGCTTTTGGATAATGCACTTTGTCATGAGCACAGCGCCGTAATTTGTTTCAGGTTGCTTTAGCTGTTTATTTGCCATCTAGATAATCGTATCTTTCATACATGTCCGATGTCCGTCTGCAGTCGAGTTGCATGACCTTCGCCGAGCGGAGACAGAATCCGGTTCGGCAGCCTGTGCGCTGATCTCCTTGTCATGCGCAGTGCGAATATCGCCGTCTCGCCAATCAAAGGCGGCACGCGGTGTCGCAGGCTGCCTCCAGCGGGACTGGCAAGGACCTGCCAGTGGAGCGCTTTATATATAAGCAGGGCTAAAAATATGCGATCAGTCGACATTTCGATACCCCTGTGTGTTTGATATAAGAAGACTCGATTGTGTACTATTTAGTTTATATCAGGTTGTGCTCAGGCTTCAAAGGGATCCGGAGTGTGGAGTAACGTCTACAACTGCAACTACAGACGGATAGTGACTTCCGAGGAACAGTTGGTACAACTTCGCTGAAGCGTGTCAACTGGCTGCTGTAGTGTCTCAGGTAATGCGGGTTTCCTTTGCTTGTACATAGCGGTCGATTCGATGTTTTTACCGACCGGGGGAGAGTTGCAAATGTCTGCAACTGGGTTTTCGTCTTTTCGCTCGACAGTAATCCACAACAACTTTCCACAGCATGTCTGGCCTGGCGTGCATAGTCTGTGTGTGTACATGTGTGCGTGCGTGCGTGTGTACACTTGGTGTTTGCGTGCGTGTTTACACTTTGTGTGTGCGTGCGTGTCTACACTTTGTGTGTGCGTGCGTATGTACGTGTACTCTGCGTGTGTGTATGTTGGGGAGGGGGGACTAAATTATCAGATGACGTCAGCATTTCTCTCGACTTGCTGGAGGGTCAGTCCCCAGCAGCTTGTGTTTGACTTGTTTGATGGCGCAGAGTTAAGGACGCGTGCACCCTGCTTGTAATTGTACTCTTCTTTAGAGTGTGAGTGGCACGCTGTAGTGTAAAAGGGATGAGATCGAGATTTATTTAGGAAGGATCTACCTGTGTTTCTGCAGCGGTATCCGAGTGCTCAGGCATGCGTGCCAGGCACTATACAGCATCTGTGGATTGATGAGTCACAGCGGCTTGTGTAGTGACAGCTGTGTTAACAGGGCTATACATACCATGTGTACATCTCACGAGATCTGCCAGTCTTCTTTCTGTGATCTTGATCGCGGGCGCTATGTTTTCTGTGTTAGTCTGATCCCTAGATGTTGCAGCAGTGGTATTGCTCGGAGCAATTGATGTTTAGGACAGGTGTGATTCGCAGAAGTCGAGGAGGGCATTTCTGTCTAAAGGGAGGGGTGTGTGTGTGTGTGTGTGTAGGAGGAGGGGGTAATTTATTTTTGTGCACTAACTTGATCGGAGATCTCAGTCTTGGAAAAATCTCCAGTCTACAGTCAGTCCCTGTATGTCGAACAGGAAGGAAAGTAGTGGCCATTGAATATTAGCCGATCGCGCCAGTATGGCCTTGATGTTTTTTCTATGGTCACTTTTGTTACCTGCGTGTTGAAGTGAGCATGGCACTAGTTCTAGTGAGCAACAGGGACTGCAGGCCGAATTGGCTCGCCAAGGGTCTATTTCACTGAGAAACTACCTATAGTGCCTACCAGAGACTGATGGCGGTGCCGCATGCCAGTGACATACCTCTAGCTGGTAACAGCTCCACACTACAGACCAATGAAACGTCGAGAAACGTTGACAGCCTGATCATTGAATAGTCAGGCAAACGCACGATGTCAAACGGTGTCAAACTGAGCCATCATTACTCCTCTGGCCTCCTCTCCACTCTCCCTCGATCTGTACTCTTCACAACTGTCTTGTTTCCCCAGCAGTCCACCCGTCCCTCCTCCCGTTACTGCGCCGAGCCATGACTCACTTCATCAGCTCACATAAAGGCGAATAAATAATTGATCGATGTCTGTACAGCGGTGACACGCCCGAGAAATCGAAGTCGACAAATCAATAGTTGCCCGAAGCAGCCAGCTCGTTGCCACGGTGGACGTCAGGTGTCAGGCGGCAATGCACGCGTGGTTCAGCCATGGCTGTCGTATAGTGGAACGTGTTAGAAACATGTCTGACTCACAATGTGTGCTTTTTAGGTTGCGTTTTAAGATTGAGGTTACTTCTGGTAGTACAGAGGTTTCACTTTTGTTTAGATAAAAAATAACACATATCCTTATAAAGGACCTGCTCCAATCAAACCATACCCAAGTCCCAGTGAGTATTTATTTCCGGAAGAGGTGAACAAAAGCTTTGATGCTGCTGTTGGGTACTGTAAGAAATTTTCGGCCGAGGATCTAAGTTGCCCAGCATGACGGTAGGTACAAAAGCCGACAGATACAATGAGTGTACCATCGACATGACGATGTATCAGCACAGCTATCTTGCACTGAACGCCGAACTTTACTGGATTGTCGCAAGACAAGTTTCACGCCGTGGTTTTGAACCCGCTGCAGTCGAACAGTCTCTTCAGCGGGGAGACCTACGAGCACAGAGTCACAGTAATCCAGGCGAGAAGTTACAGTAATCCAGCGAGAAGTCACAGTGGAAGATACAGGTCTAGCAGCAGCTTTAGGAACAGATACGGTCGGATGCAACCAATCCTCCGCAGTTCAAGAAAAGTTGCACACCACACAGAGCGTATATCTGGTTGCATGGAAAATTAGTTTTTGACATGATGAGATGCTACAGATTCATACCAAGCAGTCAGGCAGCAGTAGTATTAAGTGTTAGGTATTTGATGCCGAGTCAGCAAGTGAGCCTAGCTATCATCATGGCAACCATTCAGTCCTGCAGACAGGTGTTAGAAACAGAGGCAATGCGAGAGCCGGAGATGAGATTTCGAACCTATTAACCACGATGATTTCTACTGTCTTAATGAAGTGCGGTGCCCATTGTGCCACCTGACGGATCGTTAATGCTCTTAATGCTGAAATCGAGCGACAAACACGGTAAAATGTGATTGTAGTAAAGCTGTCCACTCGTGTTACAGCGAAATTTTAGTGTTTTTTTTCGAAGACCGCAATTGGTCGATTACTGTCCTCGCTCATCTATCAGAATCCGCCAGTGTTACTTCCTCTTTATAATATAAACATTTCCACAAATGCACGTCGTGACTTTTGCATCGCTTTGTTAGAACGGGTCACGTGTAAAGAAACTGGTAAATAATGCACAACATACAGGAATGTTGCCGCTTTCTACAGCCGCTTATTTTTTGCAAGCATTAAAAAGTTTAGCCGTTTAATGCGGCTGTTTGTTTGTCATGAGCATTTGAGATATTTCCGAGGGATTTGTCTCAAAATATTATCGCGAGACGCAACTTTTCCATTCCGTAGCGGGCATCTGGTATTCCTTTAACTTCCGTCCCTCCCTATAGCGTTGCTTGTATGCGGCTCCACTCCTATCCCCGCTGTATTGTTGTTTTGGTTGTTGCACCATCTCTGTCCCCTCTACCCATACACCCCACTCACTGTACGTGTAGGACAGGAGCACCACGTTAGATCAGCTCGTGGAGGGAAAAGGGGGTGGGGGTGTGGGGTCGGGGGAATGGTGGCAAGCATATTGAATATTTAACTATATATATAGTAGAGGTGGGTACCGGTGCAGAAAGTCGTACGGGTACGCATTTCGGTACTTCACTGCCGTACGGGTATTTTATACCGGACCTACAGGTGAGCAGGGTTTCTTGGCATCAAAAACTTCGACTACGCATATTAACGCCATGCGCATGCGCGTGTTTGCGAGCATGCTTATGCGTGTGTAGGTTTGAGAGGAAACCAAAGTTGACACCCAATAAACAGGTGAATATTTTGTGCAAGTCTTCACAGGTAGAACCAAACAGCATCAGGCGATGTCGTCTTACGTTCGTGGCGATAACTGTTGGTTGTGCCGGCTGCTGGTTTGATGACAGTTCTGCGCACACGGCAAACAACGATATTTTCTCCGAGTCACTCTTGCAGTTTTTCCGACCCGAATGTTTTCACAAATAAGAATTTCCTCGTTTATTTTCCACAATTCCGAAATCCTAATTGACTGCCATTATATCCGTTTTGGGGAAAATCACAGAAACGAAAAAGAAACCACTTCGATCCCTTAAAAAAAAACTAACTGCAGCCGACATGTCGTGCCACTTGGCTGAGGTCCACCATGAGGCGCACGAAGATTAACATGTTCCTGATGCTGACCCTTTAGTTTAGGGGTATTGCTTGTATGTGTTTTGAATAGTCTGCTCGTTAACCAGAACTACGACGACATAAATACGTGCCAAGAAGGGGGAAACCAACAATGTGATCGCTGCCTGATTTTTGTGTAAATCTCCGAAACGTTCCTGCTCAGACCCCCACCCCCTTACTTGCCACATCAATTCAATGAAAATAGAACGGCGATAAAATACTACACTATTTATTCTACAGTTACAACGAATAATGTTCCACTGCACGACTACCAACACATATAAGATAACCCCTCTCACTCTCATGCATTCATCACAGCGACTTGCTACACCTGTCTTCACGCACATACTATTTACAGGATGATACATTAAAACTACGATACCGATAGTTCACATCGGTGAGACAAAGGAAACCAAACTCTTTGCCGAAGACAATTCGTCTGTCCTGGGCACAAGGGCGGTAAATCCGACAGACGTCTTTACTTCAGTACGATCGACCGATGGTCACCTAGCTAAAAGTATTCTCACTACACCTAACTAAATCACATCAACCTCTGCTAAAAGGATGCTCCCCAGGACATCACAGGAGGGCGGCAAGGTTGCATTACATAAATCCATAACACTTACATAATGTAACAAGCAACCATTTCTATCTACACGTATTGACAGTCAGTGTGCAGTCAATATTTCAGTTCATAATCTTTCAGTTTATCACTAGTTCAGTTTATCTTTAGCAGTCTGTCTTAGGAGTCGTCTCGTTCATGTCACACTCCTCTTTGTCGGGCGCCGTGGGCGACCTTGCGTGACGAAGGGCGACTATTTCTGTCTCGAACTTTCGTGTCAGTTACATTATGTCATCTGTTGTCGATGAATGTACGGCCATCTCTTCCTGTATTTGTATCCGGGGTTTGAAGGCAGGTGTCACTGGTGTTTGTGCTACTTTTGCAGATGGTTTAAACTGAAGAAATCGAGCCCAGCACGACATGCGGAAACACGAGGCTTTTAGAAAACAAATGGATGCACACGCCCTATTAATCTACACGAAACCGAGGCTGCGTCTTCTGGGCGCGGACAGACAGTAGACTGCCACTGCCAGACCACTGGACAGACAGAAGAGTGCCAGACCACTCCAGCTTCAATTTCTGTGCGTGGAGTTCCTGCCGAATACAAACTGTTCTCCTAGAAACGGTAACAATAAACAGCGTATTCGTGCGGGACACAAAGAGCAACCTTCTAACCAGTCTCCTCGCAGCATGCGAAGCGCGTGCATGGGCAGCGCGTGAGGCAACCCCCCTCCCCACCAGTGACTGAAGAACGAGGTTGGTATCAGGGAGATGGGGTCGCTGTCGTGGGACGGACAAAACATCGAGGACCTGCCCGCAGAGATGCTGCAGATGTCGGTGTCGCGGTTCCCGCGGACGGTGCTGGAAGAGGTGGCGGGGCGGCTGCACGGCATCGATGCGATCGGCAGCGGCAATTGGGCGGTGGTGGCCGAGAAACTGGGCTACTGCGACAACTCGCAGCTGGAGCGCATCGCACGGCAGGCGCTGGTGGCGCGCACGTTCCCGGGGCTGCTGCTGCTGCAGGAGTGGAGTCGGGACCCCGGCAGCACAGCCTACGTCCTGCTCAACGTGCTGCGCGAGGCTGGTCGCGAAGACGTGCTGCACATGGTGGTGGAGGCGCTTTACAGTAGGTCACTATTCCTTCTACACACACTGTGTGTGTCCCTCCATCCATCTGTCTGTCTGTCTTTCTATTATTGCTAATAATCCACTCCGTACTGTTTATTACTTCAAAAAATGAAAGGGCGACAGATGGGTGGGGAAAAGTATTATTACTCTCAAAATCTGTGTCTCTCGCTCTCTCGCGGAAGTACGTGAATATTTGAAGAATATATATTAAAGGAAATCTCTGGTTGTGTTTTTAAATTATATAAACAGAACCAGTTTTATTATTTTGTAATCTTCAGCGAATTCCCCGTCAGTTAAATCTTGTCCTGTACCATGCATAACTTGTAATTTCACATTTTAAGCATTTATTCGTTTTTTAAAAGCCACAACAATACCAAGGAATGATAACAGTTTGATTTATCCTGCGTGTGCACACACTGTGCAACGCGAAGAAGGGAGCGCTTCTCCCAGTATGATGTTTACCTGTTGTCAAAAGCAACCTGTATGAGGGCAGCAGTCCCAGTCACCGTCTTTATTGATGCCACTATCTCTCCAGTGGCGCAGAAAACGCGAATGATCATTATACGTTTGATGACGGCTGTAGCATCGAAGGTGAACAGTTGTACGTATCGCATGAGTTCTCAGTGTGCATGTCGGCGCGCGTGCATTGGTGTGTGCGTGTGCATGCGTGGTTGCGACCATCGATTCCATTAGCGTCACTGTATGCCTGCCTGTACGTACATACAAAAGAGAAAATCAGTTTTATTTTACCAGTCGCTCCGCGACCACTTTATAATCTGGAACACGCAAAGAAACATATATATGGAGGTAGAGGCACGCTCATTTGAGCAAATTCAAGTTTCCTAAACTGTTTTGCTAAACCTTCCTTCCCCAACATACAGCTTCCTTCGCCGACACACAATTTCCTTTCCCACTTGCACCTCCCGTTGGCCACACATTTTTAAAACACAGTTTACACTCATGTAATTCTGACACAGCACACTCGTTTCCTTAAGCAAAAAACATGGTCGTAATGGTGGTGGGGACTGAACAGAGACGGGGCGGGTGGAGGAGACAAGGTGCTTACTCAACAAGGAAAAGAGGAAATGATCCATGCGTGACCTGGGGTGTTATTGTTCGAGTTGAGGTCTCCAAGAAACAGTTGATTTTGTGCAATAGTCACGAACTTGCAGCGGCCTGCTTTGTGTGGAACTGAGTTGGCGACAGTAATGTCACGGCTTCCGCTGTCTGCATGTACAGACACGCAGCGCGCAGTGACCCGAATTCTGGACCAACAAGGAAAATTATGGAAACTGTGCTCGTTCTGTCGTTGTAGACTGGCTGTACTAAACACAGTCCCTTTCATAGACCTCTACTGTACTAAACACAGTCCCTTTCATAGACCTCTACTGTACTAAACACAGTCCCTTTCATAGACCTCTGAATAAACACAGAGTCGCTTTCACTGGTTTTTTTTTCAGTGGCGTCGCTTTCGGGTAAAATTTCTGAAATTTAAAGTCAGCTTTGAGTTCGAGCACTGTCCCACATACAGAAGCGACGCCCACTACATTTGATTGATTGATTGATTGTTGGAACTGTATGGTCTTGACCTGCTCGTTCCAGCAACTGGCGCATGCGCAAATAAAAGTTCTGTTTGCTGCGTACGACGTAAAATTACCCGATGGCTTTTTTTTTTACAGCAGTGTATCTGCTAGTTAGGGCAACAGTCCCTTGAGGTTTAATTCAGCCCTGAAAATGTACATTTCTTCTATACTATAATATCTGGGGAGTGGCCCGAAAATTACACTAACCCAGCTGAAATCTACCTTGTCAGAGGGAAAACCTATACAGTCAGGGTCATCGGGTCATCACATGGTACACAGACGTATACAGTCAGGGTCATCGGGTCATCACATAGTACACTGTATTCACGCCTGGAGCGTGAGGTGTTGATGTTAGTTGCCAGGGTGTTTCCCCAGTCACCACTCTAAGGTCACCATGCAGCGATGTATACTATAGAAAGAAACCACCAGATATGTGGGGTCGGGTTACCTGTGAGTCAAAATGCTTGGGTAGGGGGGCAAGCATACCCCTCCTCCCCCCCCCAGTAGGGTGAAAGGCTTTACATGAATACGTTCGAAAGAAAGAAAACAACATCTTACAAGATGTTGCTCTTGCAACCAGTTCCGCATTGCAACAACGAGCGTGCCTGGTTCCAGTGGTTTTATTTGGTAATAAAATTATCCCAGAACTACTTATCGGACACAAAAATAATTTTTAAAATCGTCCACGTCGACATTCTTGAATACTGAGAACACGAAACCTGGTGTTTAGAGTCCCTCTCCTCCCCTCCCCTCCCCTATTGTATTCTTTACGTCAGCTGCTCTGACTGACTGCCGCAGAATCTGGTCTGCGTGGGAAAGCGGAAGACAATGGTCCTGCGTATTATTGTGTGTTTTATCAGTCATTTATCGACGAGACTCCGCAAATCCTTGAGCTGAATTGTGTCAGAAACCAGGAAAGGTTACGCCGTACGCAACCCACCGAAATCTACTGTTACACAGTGTTACACAGTGTTAGACTAAAATTGTGTACAGAAGTCACGTACATTAAGTAATTTTTAATTATTACTGGGAGTTCACCTGTGGCAAAACTTTTTGTAAAATCCAATAATTGAAGATTGGTCTCCAGTGCATCGCACAGCTGTGAAATGTCGATGCCGCAGAGGAAGTCCAGATTGAACTTCTTAGTTCTGACAAGAGATCCCATTTCCGATTTCGTCAGTCGGTTGCACGTTGCAGCAGATTAAGTCAGAGCGCGCTGGTTAGCTGTGTGCGCACGCGCACTAACGACTGTCTTGGGGGGGGGGGATCCGGAAGCAGTCGGGTCACACCAGCACGTTTCCGTTTTTCCGAGAAGCGGTGGATGCCAAAGTGCTGCCCGTGGCTAAAATTAGTGAGAAAAGCACAACATAAAACGTTAGGTTCCGCCCCCTGCTAGTTGGGCATTATTATACGCCATCGCTAGCGCTGATGTATGTTGAAAAGCACCGATGTAAGAAGGTTGTCGGACACATTTGCAAGACCAGTGTTATTAATAAACTCGCGACTCTATATGAACTTTGAAAAGAGAAGCAAAATACTCACACGTAATATATTAAAACTGAACTTAAACGAAGGCCAATGTCATGGTGCCCTCCGTGACAAGTGAACAAGTGACAGGGCTCGAACACGACTGAATTATCTTCCCCTGATGATAGTCGATCTGTTCGTGGATTGAAGCTGCATGCTGTGCACACAATACAACACTGTCAGCATTCTGAGACCCATATACATTATTATAACTGCAACGAATGATAAACCGTATATTTAATACAAGTGTTCCTACTGTTTATCTGTGCAATGTAAGTGCGTGAGTCTACGATAGCAATAATGCGTGCGAGTGTGCATTAGACATTGAGCTGCTGACTGCTAGCTTTTCTCAATACGCATTGCATGTAACTTAGAGAAAAAGTGTCAAGAGATTTCTTTTAAAGTTAGACTTTAAGCAGAAAAGTTGGTTTTTAATTTAAAGTCAGGTAAGCAGCGAAGGTCATCTGGCGACACACACACACAAAAGTTATTCGCTTATTTCTGAGCTACCATTTAGATTAATATACCTCTTTGCGGGGAAGGTCAATCAAGGACACACGTTTTTGACATTGATTATTCTGTGCTGCGCCTACGCTGAGTTTATCATATGTGGGTTGTGTGTTTCACGGCAGGGAATCTTGCAATGAAAACAGCCCATTAAATCTGCTGTTGGTCGTGACATTAATGAATGAGATACATCTCAACTTCACTGTGACTACCAGCTTATGTTTTTGTATCACGCAGCGTAAAGTTTGCATTGGTCTTTTAGTTCTTTTGAGCAGTATATTTGTGACTCGCGGAACAAGTCCAGTGAGCCACAGTTTGAGATGTATCCACCTGTTTATGTCAGCAGGGAAGAACATAAAGGCGGGATCGAGGGGGAAGTTGAATTTGCTTTGGACATAACAACTTTGGTAACAGCAAGCCAGCGTTTTAATTTAGTGCAGGGCTGGTTCATGAACACTAACAGGTCGCCTTACGAGAGCAGTTGAAAGCCCCGTCCACCGAGAAGTGCTACGTAGGTGCACCTTAATGTTTTGAGAAGAGATACGAATACTTATACAACTCAGCCCTTGCTTGACTTTCATGAGCTTTTATATATGCACTTCCGGTCATAACAACTGTCGTAAGGCCCATTCACCCCGCGTAATTCACGTGTACATGTACGTAAAGGTACACATAAAATAATGTATGGAGCGAACTGGCGGGGCACCGCCCTCATGACCGTAAGGGCGGATAGCAGTGCTCGTGCCGCTGACCAAATCGACATCGTGTTAGTGTAGTCATGTTAGTGTAATCGTGTTAGTGTAGTCGTGTTAGTGTAGTCATGTTCGTGTAGTCATGTTAGTGTAGTCATGTTCGTGTAGTCGTGTTAGTGTAGTCGTGTTAGTGTAGTCGTGTTAGTGTAGTCGTGTTCGTGTAGTCATGTTAGTGTAATCGTGTTAGTGTAGTGCTGACTGTCAGTTTTTCAGTGATCAGCGAATGAAAGCGCTTCCAGCAAACGGTGATTTCCCACAATGGCGGGACTGGATAGATTTTGTTGGGCAAGAGGAGGGGGGGGGGTAGAGGAACGTGAAGCATCCAGAGAAATCTCTTTACCGCCAGGCCTGGGGAGGGTGGGATGTGCACAGATTTCACCACCAGGCCTGGGGAAGGGTTGCACATGCACAGATTTCACCGTCAAGCCTGCGGAGGGGTGGCAAATAAAAAGACTTCACCGCCAGTCCTACGGAAAGGCGACGCTTGCACAACTTTCCAGGGCGAAAAGACGTCCGCTTAGAGGGCTGGGGCTGTGCATGAGCCTTTGATTGCGTGCTGTCTCACTCTCTGTCAACGTCTTCTCGGCTTTCTACAGCTGTTCTCGTTCCTGCAACAGTCTGTTTAAAATATAACAAAAGGTGTGTCTGAATCCGGCACACGTAGCTGCTTCGCGAACATCGCCCCGTGTAAATCTTCTCCTTCCAGTCACGAGAGCTCGGTGACGTCCTGTCAAGGACCATCTAGGATAACCGTGCGTCAGTTGACTGGGCTGTCCGTGTGGGACCTGCAGGTCTGCAGGGGCGTCGCTGTGTTTGGTTTTCGAACCCACTTTGTGTGCATTACACGCCTACCCACTTAAAAAAAAAAAAAAAAAAAGAGCATCGCCAGCAGTCCTTCGACCCTTGCAGCGATCAGGGTCAGAAATTTTAGTTCAGGTTTTCAGATCTCCAGCTAGATTTCCAATTGAGTTTTTCCCCCTCATTCCGCTTTTCAACCGTGACGAGTTAGTGTTTGAGTTATAATGTTTAAGGTTCCGGTAATAAGGTTAGGATATGGGGAGGGGTTCGGTTTAGGAGGTGGGAGTGGAGGGGTTGTGATTCATTATGATGTGGGTTAAGTTTAGCTTGGGAAAGAGGTTAAGGATTACGTGTCGATTCATCTCATCTCATCTCATCACATCTCAGTCCCATGACCTAGAAAGTCGTAGTGGGACGTGGGATGTAGCTTCCGGCAATCTCTGCCATCCCGGCCTGTCCATTCCTTGATGATGTCAACCCAGATTTTCCCCTGCCTTCCTGTCCACCTTCTGCCTCCCAGTGTGTCTTGCAAGATGGTCTTAGTAAGTGTGTTATGACGTGTTGTGTGGGCAAACCCTGCCAGCTTCCTTTTCTGGATGGTGGCGAGAAGAAGCTCCAGCCAGCCTGTCTGCTGTGTTGCGGACAGAGACGTTTCTGAGAAGCTTGCGGAAACCTCGGGCCTCGATCGTTTCTGATTCAGCTCGCAATGTCCAGCTTTCACAGCCGTACAGCAGGATGGAGACGACTATAAGGCTGTGTGGAGCTTGATCTGGTGGGGAAGCTGATGTAGCTGTTCCTCCATAATTTGCTGAGATTTGAAAAAGCTGTTGTGGCGAGGGCTACTGTGATGTTAATCGGAAGTTGAATATTTTGTTCCACAGTGCTGCTCCACGGTCTGAAGCCACATTGTTCCTTTCTCAGCAGTTCTGCCTGTGCTTTCAGTCTGAGTGTGATTTTGAACGTGAATTTGCTGGGGCGGCTGATCAGGCTTGTTGTCCTGTAGTTCTGGCATCACCAGCTGTTTTTGGGAGTCTGCGCGCCCCCGGACTCCCGGACATCAGCGGCTCTTTGCCTCATATGTGTCCGCGCTGCTGGCCACATTTTGGGCCTCCCAGATATTCTGGCATAGCGTGGTCAGCCCTCTCACCATTTCTTCCCTCATTGTTCTGCTGGGATGTTGTCTTAACCAAGTTCTTTTCCTACCTTCAGGGAGCGAAATCACCTTCTCTACCTCCTCTTTGATTATAGGCGGTGGCCCTGGCAGTGTCGCTGTCAGGCAGGCTGGAATCGGGACTGATCTGTCAGTTCTACAACTTGCAGTTTTTAGTCCGTCTGTTCAGGACTGCCGAGATTTCTGTCAACAGGTCTCCTTTCTCGTTCTCTGTAACACTGGACCTTTTCTGCTTTGATCTGGTGGGCTTCTTGAGGGCATCATATCATTCATAATCATAAGCAAGTTTTCTGTCGCTTGTTTTCTGTACGTGTGGATTAGGACTGCAGAAATAACTAAGTTCCCTGTGCACAGCTAATCACACCAAATAGGCAAGGGAGGCGAGTGGGGTGGGGGGGGGGACGCGCGTGGGCCCGACGTATGTCAGTTTACGCAGCCCAGCGACACTCGGGGCCCAGTTGACGTGCGAGCCTGCGGGCGATGGGCAGCGAAAGGCTGGATGACAAGAAGGAAACTTTTCTCCCCCGAGCGCCACATGCCCTGGTGCCCTTGTTGTCAGTGAATCGTGCGCACGGGTCCCCGATACAGAACGCCTCGTGATGGAATCGTCGCTGAACATGTCTAGACGACAAGGTAAGGATCGAGTGAACGCGTTGTGGGAGTAGGTATATGCTGGTCATCATTCACCTGTCTTCCATAGGTTTAGTTGACGCGCTTTGCCTAGAAGCGAGATACGCGAGACACCCGGGACATCATAGCTCTCGCGGGAGACGATCCTGCGACAGTTTCAGGCTAATCGACGGAGAAAATGTCATGAGACTGCAGCTGTGACCATAACATAATTCAGCCAAGATTAGGTTTTATAGGAAGTCTTGATTAAACGAAAAGAATTTTCCTCTAGCGTCAGTAAACGGAGCTTCCTTATCCAGTGAGTGCGCGATCAGCCGGCAGCTGGCACGCGTATATATTGGTGTTTGTCCACACTGGCATCTTCAATACCTGGCTGTTTGTGGAACCAGCTAGCTGCCCTTATGCACACTGGGATCTTCAATACTTGGGTGTCTCTGGAACTTAACCAGCTGCCGTTAGTCACACTGTGATATGTCGATACTTGGCTAATTCTAGATCTAGTTATACCTGCCCTTATCCACACTGCCATCTGTCGAGCGTGCACTGGAACCTGTCCTTATCCAAATTCAGATATGTCGATACTTGGCTGTTTGTGGAACTAGCTGAACCTGCCCTTGTCCACACTGTTATGTTTCGATACTGGGCTATTTTGGAACTATCCAAACGTGCTTTTATCCATGTTAATCTGTTGACACTAAGCTATCAAGGTTCTTAATAGACAAGGGGTTTCTTGATTAAGTGCAGCCATGCATTTCACAAATACTGAGTGATCGGAGATGTAACATGTAGATGTGTATATCTTGATTTTTTCCCCTTTCCCAAAGAGGAAGTTTTCACCGTAGGTCGAGATGTTTTGTTCTGTCTGGTGGTATAGTGGTATGTGGACTGTGTGTTAAGCACTTGATATATTTTGTCACAGCAAGTAACGCACTTGTGATTTTTTCTCCTTTAGATGATAAAGTTGTTCTGCTCCTGCAACTGGTTGTGCTAGTTTGTTTGTGTATGCTTTGAATATGCAATTAGGGAGACAATCTCCTTTTCCCATTGTGTTTACATTCAGAGTCATGCATAAATAAAAGGGATTGTGACAGCCCTGGGCACTCATTGAATACATGAGTGTTATTGTCTTCCTAGCAATAATTAGATTTCAACATGAGGGTTGATATAGCTTTCATATGCAGACAAATCCTAGACATGTAGTTATGTATATGCACACACATACATATTGTGTGAGAGAGCAAAAATGTGAGAGAGTATGTGAGCAAGAGTTTTCATTATTATTAGCTAAGGGGGTGGAAGTAGTGAGTTCTTTGATAAGGGTACAGTGGAGACATTAAGGATTATGGTGGGTGGGGGGTGCAGAGGATGGCAAGAGTGATCCAACAGCATGTGTGGTACATAAACTGGAAACGAAGCAGTGAATTATTTGCACTGCACACGCTGACTTCAGTAGACACAAGAGGTTGAGAGGGAGCAGCGGGTGAGTTGGGAAGAAGGGGGAGAGAGGCACAGGTCAGGGGAGAGACAGGGTTGGGTGGAGAGCACGCAGCACGACCGGACATCCGGTCACTTACATTGTGTAAGATGTCTACTTAAACTGTGTGCTGCTTGTAGGCACATGCTGTCAAAAATTAGCTGCTTGCTGCGTGTTTGCTAAGAAACCTGTGACACTGAAATACCTGTGGTTCATGTGTGTGTGTGTGTGTGTATCAGATGTCCACTACATGCTGCTCTCAGTCATGGTCGATGATCAGGTGACGAGAGAGAAGCGCTTTCTACGGGTGCGCACGAAGAAGACCTCCACCCTCGCGGCATCCCTGGAAAACGAACTTCCGGGTCTCTCTTGTTACATCATTGTGGGACCACGAACAGGAATCAGCTTTCAGACAATTGCAGAAGAGCTGCAGGTTTGTAACTGCACATGATAGTAATATTCACAGGTTTGTAACTACACATGATAGTAATATTCACAGGTTTGTAACTGCACATGATAGTAATATTCACAGGTTTGTAACTACACATGATAGTAATATTCACAGGTTTGTAACTACACATGATAGTAATATTCACAGGTTTGTAACTGCACATGATAGTAATATTCACAGGTTTGTAACTACACACCGCTAACCCTGTTCCCTTCTCTATTGCCCTCCCTCCAACCACCACTGCTGGCACCTACTTAGTCACATTTAACTCATATCACACAAATGCTACAACCCCATTATAAACAGCAACTAGGCAGGTGAGAGCTACACAATTCAACTACTATAAAATATAAACAGCAACTCACCATTAAAAAGTTGTCTTTGGGTTTGTCATTATAATCTATGGCTATTTGATAAGTTACATTTTGTGAATGTAATTTTGTACAATGGTCTTATTTTTAGAACACGAGGAGAGGGAAAGGAATGAGGGACAGATGAAAATCACTTGCTGGCAATTTGCCAGCATTATATTAAAGATCTGTTTACAAGGTCTTCCATGTATATGCATCAAGTACCTGTACATTTATACACATGTAAAATTCCACACACACAAACATTCTGATGGCAGCATAGAGGGAAGATGTACTGTTGCAAGTGGCATTGATATCTTAACAAATGTCAATGTTTGTAGCATACTTCTGTTCATTCATTTATTTCCTTGCTTTTACAGGGTAAGCAGCTGACCTTGAGAAAGTTCCCTGGCCCTCAATCAGACAGTGTTGAACAAATTTATGGTACACCTCCAAATTCTTCCTGTACCACTCTACCAACAAGAAACGTTCAGCCAATGGCAGCAACGACCACACCATCACCTACTACCACGACAGCATGTTATGCTGTCAGTAGTTGCACACCAGCCATGACTAGCCAGATGACCTTCAACATTTTGCCAACACAACATCATTATCACCTTCCACAGCCAGGACCCAGGTTGCCTGCCATCACCGTCACCATCCCTAAGGCACCATTCTCAAACCCCACACAACTGGACATGGTAAGCTGAATGCTGGGCATTCAAAAATATTCCATCTCTGTGTTGGGGGACAGTGCTGAAATCTGCTCAAAGAGTACGGTAAAACTTTGGAAAATGCAACAAAATTATCTTAACTGAGAGGGGTCTTAATAGCAAGTACATTTAGTGTAGCCCAGGAGGGGTTGGTGAAAAAAAAATCAGTCTTTTCTAAGAGGGAGTTTTAATAAGGATTGTCTTAACAAGGAGGTTCTCCTGTCTAAAATAATTTTAGGATGTGGTTACTGGGTGACCTGTGTAAAAAGTTTTGTAATGATTTTGTAAGAAATATATTTTTCTTTTAGGCATGTTAGAAGGGAAACTGTTAGCATTGCTTAGTCTAAAGAAAGTCTGGGTGTGCTGCCTGCTGCATCACGGGATGGCTGAGCAGTGCTGCAGCCATGCCACTGGGTGTGATGTTTAAGCTTTTTATAAATGTTCACTCAGTAAGGAGTCTTTGTCAGTGAATCAGTGCATGTCTTCATTCACAAAATTAAACAGTACTATATGCAGTATCAAAACATCAACCAGGAATCAATCCCAGGTCATTCTCACTGTAGGAAAGTATTTTATCACTAAACCACTGGCTCGCTTTAGAAAGGGTGTTACTATATTTCTCCATCTGCCATTACATATTGACTCTTCAGCCCCGGGGGATGCAGTTCAATTGGGGCATTCCTATTTTTCTATTTCCCCTGCGAAAGGCCAAAAGCACCCGATTAGCAATGGTAAAATGGTCAATAGTAAATTGGAGTGTCATGCCATAGCTGGTGATTCTTGTTCTAAGAGATATCAGTATTTTGTTTTAAATACACTGTACCACAGTGTGATTTTCACTTTTTACAACATTCAGGATTATGGCTTTAGGAAGTCTTTGTGGTTGTCTTGTAACAAAGTTGTCAGAGCCAGTTCAACCTGATCAGTTTATGATGTTTTCGCCACTAGAGGTCCACATTAGACACTCAGTTCTGATGCCAGTGTCTTTCTGTTCAAACAGAACATACCACCAGGGGTCCAGTGGGTGAACAACCTGTCTTCCCCTCGTGACTCGCCCATTCAGGAGAATGAGGCAATTGTCCACCACACTTTCTCTCCACGTTCGCCTCCTTTATGTGAGCCAAACATAGGAGTTGCCAACAACCTACAAGGTGCTTTTGCTGCTGACGAGAGAGAAATTGGAAAAAAGATTAAAATTGATTCTCCAGATCATGCAAATAGGAGTTTCTGTCATTCTCCTCTCACCTCTCTCTCGGACGTTAACTTTCCTGATCTGTCCATGATCTCAACGGATGGTAATGATGTTTGTTCAGAACAGGCACCTGTTCCATGCCATTTGCAGCAACCATTGCATCCTTTTGACCTGATGGCTCCAAAGGAACTGAACAGATCTCATTCTTTAGAAGCTTTGACACCTGTGAAGCAACTTTACGAGACTGCGCAAGATGAACATGCGATTTTCACTGATAACATGAGGCAGCCTTACATCATGCCACAGACACCTGATACAGACACAGCTGTGACCCCACATCACCAGCACAATGGACACAATGGACATAAAGCACATCCAGCGACCATGCCCAGCAATTTGTTTTGTGTGTCGCCAGCAACGCAGAGAAAATTTATGGTCATGTCACACCCCGATTACATTCCTCATGACCATCCACTTGTCTTCCAGAACAGACGGCAATGGTATCCCCTGTCTGCTTCTACAGGTTTGCCACCAGCTGCCTCCAAGAAAAGTTCTGGAATGCAGGATAAGATGGAGCCAGATGTTGAAGATTTGACATATGACCTTGTTGATGCCCAGAAAACAGATTATGTTCCACACGATTTCATTGTGAGTCAGTCAGCGATAATGAATAGGAATGCCTCATCTCCAAGTGTTTTAGAGACAAGCAAGGCCACAGCTGCCATGCCATTTCACCCCAACAGAACGCGCAGACATTCTAAAGAAGCCGAAGCAATGGACTACGTCCCGATGGAGGATGCCCCTTGCAAACTTTCAAGTACTATCACTTTAGGAGATTGTGGACCTCCCCCGTGTACATACAGTACACCATTCGTTGGGCCTGAGGTTGTCGACTGGAATCAGTACTGCCACAACGGCACAGACTCCAGTTCTTCACTGAGCTCAGCTCCTTCGTCAACGTCGCCTTCAGTGGGCACCAGGTTTGAGAGCGAGAGGATGGAACTTGATGATGGCTACATTGGGCTGATACAGACTAGTGCTCAGCCTGCACCCTTCTTTTTGCCCTTAATAACGGGCAATTCCTCGGCAATGTCGTCTTACATCCAGGGAGTTCCACCATCAGGAAGCATCAGCTTAAAGAGTGAGGTTTTTGTTGGCCAGATTGGTGGCAGCTCAGAATGTCCCAGCATTCCAAGGGGTCACAGTAGGAATTCTTCAGCACCAGAGCTGTGGAACCTATCTTCCACACAGGAAATGATGTCACCATCATTACATGATTGCTTGCAGGCCAGGAGCCGAAAGCCCATTGCCCAGGACTTCCCAACCTCCATTCTCGATGAGCACCAGGACGCAGCGGGGTATCTTGCTGCCCCTGGGTCTCCATCATTCTCGCGGCGCATCAGTGATGCCAGCATTCAAGGCTGTGCCGGCTCCATCATGCCATCCTTGTTGTGCGGAAGTAGCTATGTCGCCATGCCCAGCACAGGTGACGTGCAGAACCAGAGTCAAGGTGCACGCAGGACCAGATGCCAGGCCCCACAGAGTGACTCAGACCACGTGTCCCTGCAGGCGGCACAAACAGAGTCGTCATCCGCAGCTGATGAGATGAAGGGTGTGCCTGGCTGGTGCCCAGGGGTCACTGACCGCACGGTGAGCTGTTGTGATACTGTTATTTCTCTTTTTTTATTTCCTTTCTCTTCTTTTCCTGCTTGTCTTCTTTTGTCTCATGCGTGCACTTCAACAGCGTAGATAACACACACACACACACACACACAGATATGACTGTTGTTTCCTTAGTACACAATATCTGCATGATGCCGGCATCTTGTTTGTACATGCATACTTGATTGTACAGATGTACTTGTTTGTGCTGTAAATAAGTTGTTCCTGCATGTGCACATGCATGCATGCACAAATGCATCCAAGTTCAAAATAGAGGGTGGGGGAAGACAGGCTGCTCACATTTCTTATCAAACAGTGAAAGAAACATGATGAGAGGACATTTTCTGAAGGTGTGTTTTAATATACAGAACCATCAGGTTAGTTCACTGTTTGGATATCATGAAATGAAAAATGAGATGTTGGGAAGTGGCTGAATGGGGTTCAAACAATGTACAGTATATTTATTGTTTCTGTGGAAACTTCGATTTTCAATACTAGACTGGCTTGAAAGTTTTGCAATCAGACCATTACTTTATTTATTATCCCTGATTACAGTGTTTGCATAGTATGGAATGCTAACGCAGACTGAACATTAGTCAGACTGGAATCCAAGCAGATTCAGGAACATCTGCGCACTCATGGCTCTGTAATTTGTTTGTGCTGCTTACAGATCAATGAAATCATGTCAAAGTACATGAATGATGATGGAAACTTCATAGTCTGGTACTACGCAGCAAAAAAGATGCATGTGATTACAGTGAGGTAACTGCCAGCCCTTGCATTGTTTTTGTATTTAACAACATTAACAACATAGTCTTGTCATCGTCAGTTGACAAGCTATTACTAACCGGCTAACTGCTTATCATCACCACTTTACAGCAGCTTGTCTAATGCTTCTCACCATTCAAGCTTTAAAAGAAACAAACAAGCATGAGAAATAGAAACAAAGATTTCAGTTGTGTCTGGGGTACCGTCACCTGTTCTGGGGAAAGCAAGGTTGGATTTAAAAGTAGTAATTTTTACATAATTTTTCTTTGCTGACAGTTTTTGGTATATCGAGGGAGAGAGAGAGAGATGTCAGAATATTTATCTGTACATATGTACATATATGTGTATGCATGTAGACTATGCATATATACTTATCTATGTATTTGTCCATTTGCATACCAACATGTATGTGTGTGACTTTGCTTATGCCTTCATTTGTGCATGGTTCTTGTTTCACACAGCATGATAACTGTTAATTATGAGGCTGTAATTCAGTGGATATTGCTTCTTCTTGTTCAGATTTAAGCTTACATAGATGCTTATTAAACTATTGGGTAGTGCTTGTGTTCACTCATACTTATGCTTGAAATCAAACACAGAGATGAACTGATGGCTTCAGCTGGCACATGGCTAGCACTTACGTCCACCAGATTCTTAGAAAACAAAAACACAGTTTTTCTCTTTCTTTTACCTGTTTGCACATGCATATTGCATGCATTTTCACCACTAATGACTGACCACCTCGGTGGTCTAGAGGTTAGCCCTGCCAGACGCCTGGCACTACAGGGAACAGTACTAGGACTGGTTGGCCCGGTGTCAGTATAATGTGACTGGGTGGGGCTGAGGCCAGTGTTGCAACAGCAGTTCCATGTGTGGCACCACATAAACTTTGTCTAAGCGACACCGTCCTAATATGCACACAGTTTGCAGGGGGACGTTAAGCAACAAACACCCACCCACTACTATTGACCATTAGATATTATGAATAACCACTCAAGAGTAGCAACATGTATAATCAGGGATATTAAAGAACTCTGTAGGAAGAATAGAGCTACATTTGTGGATCAGATGAAAAAAGTTGTTAGCAGTTTGGTCTCAACTAGTCAGGTGGTTGGTGTAACGTTTAATGAAACAGTGGATGACTGAAGACTTTCTGCTGGAGGGGCAAAAATAAACAGTGACATCGAAAAAGGAGCTTTTATCATATAATTTCAGAAATTATCGTTGACAGCCATTTTTATTTTATAACACCAAGAATAATCATGGAGATTGTCATACAGCTTTTATTTTATGCTTGAGAATGTTGGTATTGATGATAAATGTATTGTTTTTGAGTTAACTCTATTTTATTTTTATTTTATTCAGCCACATGGGAATTCGACATTATGCTGTCTACAAGAAAACGGGAAGAATTAAGGATCAAGCGGTCTACTACATTTTTGAAGGAGGGTTTGAAAGCAGCAGTGTTGCGACCCTCATCAAACACTACATGCGCACTGGGCTGACGGAACCAGCAAGCACGATGTTGGTTCATGGAGTAAATGACCCAACAAAAAAATTCAAAACACCAGAGGAGTCATCTGTGAGGAGTTCAAAAAGTCGACTGTCTCACGTCAAGCTCAAACGTCCGCTGGTTGTGCGTTACGGGAACCCAGCTGTCAGAAAATAGGCAAGGGGAAAGTGCTTACTTTGTGTGTGTCCTCTGGGTTATGATGCTCAATGAAGACCGACCGTGGAAAGGGCTTCACATTCAGTTCTAAGCGGTGACTCTGGAACTTTGCAGTGCTGGCAGTTTTGTGGCTCCAGAAAGTTTTAAATTTTCATAGTTGGGATATTGGTACTAATGGTAGTCAGGGATGGTGAAGTTCCAAACTTTTTCCGAGCCCAATTGGCTAGTAACTTTTGAAATTCACTAGCCTGCTGAAATTTCCACTGGCCCACATGGTCTTCTCTTTTTTATTTTAAACAAAAAGACTCCAGCAGTTAGCAAAACATCTGTTGCCGTATGGGCTCATGACTTTTATAACGTTTGATAGCTCAGCAAGATATCGAGTGGCCCGGGGGCCACTGGACCACTGTATGTTGAGATTTAAAGTACTTTTTATCTCTTTCCTATTTGCTATTTGTTGGCGAGAAATTCAAATTTGAATAGTTTTGCTCAAATGCATAAGAAACAAAAAAATAAGTGTGGACCTTGCGACCAGATCTTCAAATCAACATCCGAAGAGGCTGAGAAGTGTCGGGATACATATTTACGATTACAGATAACTGGAAACTCTGGGTCATGAAAGCTGTTCGTTGGCTGACAGAAAATAAAAATGAGAGTACATTTGCTTTTTATACCATAGATGTGTGCTTTCGGATGTCTGGATGCAAGACTGTTTGCATTCTATAGAGGTGTGTGTGTGCATCCATGTAGTTGCTTTCTGAAAATCATTTCTTTCAAAGCAGTTCTGTAGACCGGCCAGTAAAATTGTTCTGTAGACCGGCCAGCAGCGTGAGAAAAGGCCGTAACTAAGGTGGAGGAAAAACCCAAGCACAAAGCACAGACGCTGGTAGGAGAACCAGCGAACAAGGAACTGGACTGTAGCAGGCTCTCGGCCACACCCTGACGTGGAAGGAGCAAAAACTGGTCTCTATGTAAATGAATGAAAATGGATGGACTTGAAAGGAGTATTCCTTCCTTTTCGCATTTTCTTGTTTTCGATGCTCCGTGCATGTACTGTAAAGTTTTCTCCTTCCTTGTCTCTTGAAATATTCAACTGTGGACGCATGGTCAGTTTCGGTGAGCACGAGTTGGGACAGTGTCAAAGTTATTTCCAGCCTAGACATGAAGAAACTCCAGTCACATGACGCTAGTACTCAGTACTGCTTGCTTTATTAAAATTTCTGTTTTGAAGAAAATGGCAGCTAAATGCGTGAAGGTTGCAGTGCTGTGCAGATGGTTAACAGATACAGCATGGGTTTGAACCTATGCAAACTAGGAATTGCCACATCAGATGGTAACTGTTTTTATATGAGTGGAACATAATTATCGCCCAAACAAATCCATGCTTGACATAAGCTTATCTCCAGCATGCAAATCTATTTCTGCATTTGCTCAAGTTTATGAGTTCAGTGCATTGTGGATTATGAAGTTGATATAATTCAGCTCACTGCTGTCATTGGATCTCAGTTGATCAGTTCGTAGAAATGTTATCACATATTAAGTGATGAGTATGACTACTTTCTGCTTTGAGGATCCTGGAGATGGGTTACAAAAGAAGTGTACAAAAGAGCGTTACTACAGTTATGTACTGCAAACCTTTGTCAGTGGCAGAAACCAGTCCTGGACCCACAGCTGTGGTAACATTAGGGGCAAGAGAAATGTGGAACAAAACTCACTGGACAATCATTCCACTTGTAAACTTTTCTTTCTCTTTTTGGGGTTTACTCTTCTTCTGTGCAGCTGATCGTCATCAACAGTCCTTCCCAATGTATTTCACAAGTGGAGTTAGTTTTTCGTTTTCTGTTACTGTGAGAGTAATGGACATACTGTCTCCTCAGTTTGTGAAGTGCTGTGTAGGGAGGCTACACGATTGTGTCAGCATACTTTGACTATCCTGCTCCTTGTCAAAGATGACATGTTGGTGTTTGTTTCATATCATCGTTACTCCATAGGTGTGTCATTTTAGAATGTTCTCATATATGATTTGATCTTACTGTTTTCTTCCTTAGTAATTGAGGTGCTCAAACTATCAGCTGGTTTCCAACCAGCATCCATGTGTTGGGGCCATGAGGATGTGAATCCTGGTTGTTTACTAACTGGAATTACCCTGTGGGCTGAGATAATGGAGTGTCAGCCATGTGTCAGTGCCATGCAATGGGTGTGAATGATGGTTGTAACTGGAATTACCCTGTGGGCTGAGATAATGGAGTGTCAGCCATGTGTCAGTGCCATGCATAGGGTGTGAATGATGGTTTTAACCAGAATCACCCTGTGGGCTGAGATAATGGAGTGTCAGCCATGTGTCAGTGCCATGCAATGGGTGTGAATGATGGTTGTAACTTGAATCACCCCGTGGGCTGAGATAATGGAGTGTCAGCCATGTGTCAGTTCCATGCAACGGGTGTGAATGATGGTTGTTTAGTGACCGGAATCACCCTATGGGCCGAGATAATGGAGTGTCAGCCATGTGTCAGTTCCATGCAACGGGTGTGAATGATGGTTGTAACCGGAATCACCCTGTGAGCTGAGATACTGGAGTACTCATCAAATAGTATACCACCATTAATTTTTCATGTGGTAAGCAGGGTGCAGTGGGTGGCGCAACATTCCTGCTAGTACTAGTAAAATAGTAGACTGCCTCCCTGTTAACCCGATATGTTCCTGAATAAGTCTGTGATTGTAACTAGTATTTTTCACTTTGCCTTCAATAACTTTAAATGATACTTCATTGATAAGTTGTGACATATCAGATGTGATTTTCAGATTATATAAGGCCTTTCCTGACCAGACAAATGCATGTCCTTTGCCAATGAATATAAAATATTCATTGAGGTTTTTAAATTTCTTTTTTTCATTGTTGTTGCTGTTTTGTTTTTGGTTTGGTAAATTGGGGAAATCCACACAGCCTGGATCTGAGGCAGAGAATGAGTAAACAAATGTTTTGTGCGTATCCCATATCTTTGAGGACAAAGGTGTGGATTCTCTTCAGTTTCTCCTTGGAAAACGAGCTGGCTTGTCTGGAGAACTTTTTTTTTTCCTCGATGCCTCTCAATGGTGAGGTTAATGGTGGGTGATGGATAGTGAGGGCTTCTGATGGAAACCCTCTGTGGAACTGGAAGACAAGCTGGCTTGTCTTGAGAATTTTTTCCAAATCTGAACCTGCCACTGAATGGTGGTGACTGATATAGTGTAAGTCGTTGATGGAAATGCTTTCTGTATTAAGTTTGCAAGACTGTGTGCTATGTTGGAAACTGGTTACAATTACTCTCTATGTCATGATCACATAGACTTGTGCAGCGGTCCACTAGGATGTTATTTTTGCTATTGGGCCACTTGATACCCGCGCCTGTGTTCAGACGTTTGTGAAGGAAATGCAGCCAGTGATGCAAGCTGTTTGGTGAGCACCACTCAGGGCTGGCTTTCACATCCAGCTTTTGATTGACAGGATTGTTCACCATAAAGGCTGCCCTTCATCATCAAGGTAACCTGGCACCTGGACCAACACACGCTGCTTAGCAGCTATGCGCGTTCCAGTGTGACATCTTGCACTTTGTGGTTAGGGGAGAACGATTGCAGTAAGGTGATCCGTACCGCTGAGGATCTCTCATGTACAACATTCTGTGATGGGGGATCGACAGGTGAGCGTCACTAGACAGCCAGTTATCAGTCCTGAGGGGACACCACCACTGGAGATATTGTCTTTTTATTAATGCATGGTTCTTGTTGAGGATATTGTACAATTATGAAATGTTTTATACTGTTATAAAGCTCTATTTTGTGTGTAGTAGATTTCATGGACCACATCTTCCCATTTCTAGGCCAAATATTTTGCTACGAAATTGTTTAATTTCAATAAAAAGATTTCACAGAAGACATTGTTGCCATGTCACTGACCTGTTTAATTTAGAAGTGGAAGTATTTTATTTTCCAAGAGTTTGCGGGCAGCAGTTGAATTTGCCTTAACAGTTGTGTGCTGTGCGCCATACATTCATGCATATGTGCGTGCGCATATGCAAGAGAGAGAGAATGAGCAAATGGGAATGTGTACATATACAACAAGGCATCTGACCACATGCATGTAAGAAATCCAGTAGCCATTACCATTTCCATGCATAGCCACATTTTTCACATTTCTTTGTGATAGTTCCTGTAGTGGCAGACGCTTCCATACACTGTGACTAAAAATACTGGCCAGTTCTTTTGCAGCACCAGTTAGACTTCCTTGTTGCCAGTTTTTTTTTTGACTTTGCACAAGGGTTTCCTTTCTGCCGGGCCTTTAGCTCGCACAAAAGTATCGCCTTAAAAACGCCTGTGAAACTATATCACTCAAAAGAATTGAAAGACCAGCTGCCCTTTGGCAAGCAGATGTGTGTACGTTGCAAAAACACATCGGACCCTATAAATTCGAATGCACCTTGTTAATGCTGCAGTACTGTCTGCATGCATGGAAATTAGTGCTGGCTCATTTGTGCACAAGGCAGCCAAATGTGCACCCAAGACACCAATGAAAAACAAATGCATGCAGGTAACAAAGCAAAATAGAAAGGATGGAAAACTGCAATGCACATGCAGACCATGTGCAATGTGAACACAGTTCAACCACTGTTGTTGGACTGGTGGGTGTTTTATGGCCATGTTGAAAAGACAGTTTGTAGCCATGCCTCCAAGATGACGACTGTTGTGCAGATTGTGGCACAGTGACTGGATGGCTGCTGCAAGTTATTGGGGTCCAGGAAGTTAGTCATTAATCAGGAATATCCCATTCAGTCAATGTGACATTGCAAGACTGTTACAAGACAGGAAGTCTCAGCAATCTGGGATAATCTACTTAGGCTAGGCTGACAGGTTTGTCATCTTGTCAGCGTTATTGAACGGAACCGCCAGTGCAAACACACGGGGCAGCTATGAGCGGCCAGCAAGGTCACTGTCGGAGCCCAGATGATTAGGGAGCCGGCTGCGCAAAGTCCTCACTGTGACCTGTCGGGCCTGGCATCCTCTGGCTTGGACACGTCAGCAACAGGCAAGAATTCTCTTCACTCGTGATTGCTTTGCCAGATTGTTTCCTGGAGACAGGGTGAGCATGACCATGATGCCATGAGGGAGCGTGAACCGTTTGGTGGTGGGTTCATCATGATTTGGGAAAGAATGGGTATGGCCTAGAGAACACCACGCACCATGCACAAGGCAACCTCGCTGGCGTGGTCCACAAGAATGACAATTCTGCGGCCCTCATAGTACTGCCAGCCCTGCAGACAATGGGATTACATGCCATTCTCCAGGGTGAACAGCCAGACCACAAAGGGCTAGGGTTGTCACCACATTCCCGCAACAACGACACTGTATGGACTGGTCAGCAAAGTCACTGGACCATAACCTGAGTACCTGTGGGATGTACTGGGCCGTTGCCTATGGGCAAGTCACCCACCACCAGCTAACCAGCTGTTCCATTTGCTTCAGCTGGAGTGGCAGGTGCTCCTGCAAATAGGGGTCACACATTTTTGACATCAATAAATCTGTGCTGCACATGCTGACTTTTGTATGTGGGTTGCATCCTTCATGACAGAGAATCTTGCTGTTGCTAGGAAATAGCACATTAAGCTGTTTTTGGTCGTTACATTACTTCAGCTTCATTGTGTTTTGGCTTCACCTAGCCTATACAGTTTGCACTGGTCTTTCAAATCTTTTGAGTGGTATAGGTTTCCGACTAGTCAGATTTTAAGAGCACACAAGCTATATTTGGAACCAACGCGTGTACAGTGGAAGCGTTTTTTATTGCATCTTAATGGAAATCTGCTTATACAATGCATGAATGTGCATAAACCCATACATACAACAACGGAGAGCATACTGGAAATACAAATCATACTTATGCAACCAAGTACTGACTGATTCGATGGATTTCCATGTTAACATCACAGGTTTTTCCCACACTACTGTTTCACTTGCTTTCTGCACAGGTATGGAAGCTTTCATGCACATACACAGAAACTGTACAACTAGATGTGACACTTCAATGGAAGGCACTGCATGCAAGATGGTTTGGTTTTTATTGCTTAATGTCCCATTACACACGTGGATATCAGGATGGTGTTGCTCCAGACAAGTTAACCTGCTGCCACACTGGGGTTGCTGTCCCAACACGGGCTTCAGTTCCACCCAGTCACATCATACTAACACCGGTGCAACCAGTCCTAGTACTGTTCCCTATAGTCCCAGGCGTCTGGCAGGGCAGCTACTAGACTGCAATTTTTAAGTCTTGGATAAAACTTGGCTGGAGCATGAACCACTGGAAAGTGGATACCTTAACTATTAGACCACAGCACTTAAGAAAAAGAATAGATTTGCCAGGTCATACTTCCCTGCTAAGTGGTTTTACCAACAGTGCAATCACGTCCTTCACAATCATATGATATTGGCATATTCATGTCAGTAAGTTTACTTTTTTTTATCAACTGAGAACTGAAGTTTGCATTAATCCAGGAGGGGAGACTGGAGGGGGGGGGGCAGGCTAATATTTCCCAAATCAAGTTCTGTTAGCTATACTTATGTTAGCAATGCTGATCCCTGGTTCATTATTTAAAACTGATCTGTAGGTGCAAAGTAGGGATTCAACAGGTGAAAATGAAGGCAAAGGTCCCAAAGCAAACTATGGCTGGTCAATGAACTGGCAAGCCCTTTCTGCTGCCCTATATGCTAAAATGCATACAAATAAACTAAAGGTTATTGTGGTCAATGTAAGCAAAACCACTGCATACATCAGAAATTTTAAATGACACAGTCTCAAACCGGCTAAGAAGTGGACAAAAACATTTTAACTGTTGCTGCTGTCCTGTGTAATCAGGAAGATGGAGAAACAAAAGAACAAATCACAATGAGCAACTCAAAAACCTAAGCAACAGCAGTGATCTCCCTTCTTTCCTCTCTGCCCCACCCGCACCCTGCCAAAAATCCAAACCCACCTACAAACAAGATCATAAATAGGGGACACTATAGGAAACAAATATATACACATACATATTTCATCTTTATTGCACAGTTGTAAACAGTTATACATCACAAGTGCATATCATGAATTAACAGGTCCAAAGGCATAACACAATTGTTGTGTGCCCTGACGGTCAAGAACCAGTAGATTAGAAAAACTCCAAGTCTTTTTAAAATTGAATCCTTTTTTTTCTGTGCAGCTCTGTTGAAGAGTTTGCCAGAGGGAACTACAAGAAGCAACTACAGTTTCACGAAGACTTGAAAAGAGCAGTCATGTGTGGAAACAAAAATCATGCTCCGACATTCACTTCTTTTCCACTGACGATTAATCTGTCAGCATCTCTTTCTGAAACATCTACAAGATCAATTGATTTTACTTCTTTAGTTCAAATCTGTTTGGCGTGTTATGCATCAACTTTTCCCCAACATGCAGCCACATCCACACGAGCACAAGTACACATCTCTACAAACATGCTTTGCTTTATTTTACGTGTATAAATTACTCAATCAGCCTGAGCACACTCACATACACACATCAGGTCCAGCTTCCACCTCATGGCACCAGCCCCTGGAGTTCAAGATGGGTTCCATGGGAAACAATAGCCCCACCCACTCACCCACACACACAAGTGGCTCGCTGCTGAGTGGACAACACCACACCTGCACTTTGATGTCAGTTGGCACAAATCTGATCACAGACTTGAGGGAAACATGCCACATTCTATCTTGAAATCTACCATAACATGACCTGAAATCTCTGGGAAAAATGACTACTGCACTATTACAATTGTGCAAACTTGGGATGATAACAGAATGTGTCTTAGGCCAGTTTTTGTCGTTTGTTATGTTTTAATACTGTGAAAGGCAAACAAAAAATGAAAATAACAATCAACATCATGTGCTCTATTTGTGGCAAATATTGATATTTCAACCTTTTAAGTGTATGCCTTTAATTTTCAGCAGTAACACAAAAGCCTGCACATGACAGCTAATGAAACTTATTTTAGAAGCCAGCACACTTTCTTCATCTTGAAGGCATTTCTATATATATATATGTCTAAATGATGCATGATAATGAGGTAACAATTTTCAAGTGACCTGGGGCACAACGTGAGAAACATAGATCATATTGCATGTTTAGTCACAGAAACCACACCAGAAAACTATTAGCAGTATTTACATACATAGAAATAGCAATTAGTATTATATTTATAGGTTAACCGTTTATGTGATGAAAGTGAAACATGAATTTAGCTGCAAAAATCTCACATTTAAATAAGTCACAACTTCACTGAAGGAGTGACGATGAGTGACCAGCTTCAAAATGCCGACACAAAAAGTCCTGTTGGGGTGAAGAAGATCTGCAGGATACGATGTCAGGTTTAGGGTTGTTATCTTGTCTGTCTCGCAAGCTGGACTGACATTACAGAAAGTGTGGATGTTGATCAGCTGTGCTGAAAGAGATGTCACAAGCAATTTTTTGGACCAGCTTCAGAATTTTTATAAACATATTGTGTCTGTAAGTGTAGTTTCGTTAAGTGGGATATCTGCATGGTACTCAGAGTCTACTGACCACAAGTGGTCTTCCCAGTCAAAAGTCCATCAATGGTGCTCTCAACTGTTGACAGAAGACTAGGTGACTACCTGAGATGCAGCTGTGGTAAATAAAAATTATTTTTTGCAGACACTTCTGTGAGGGTCTGCGAGAGACACATGATAATCTTCACACAAGGCTACCAGAAGCACTGTAATACTGCTTTTTGTCAACTTCTAATGGTAAGTATTATGCTTTTCAGGTTCACATAAGGCTGGCAGAAGCACTGTAATGAAGCTCTGGAAACATCAAGGGGCAGGTATTATGCTATGATTTTCAGGTGCAAATAAAGCCTGACAGGAAAACAAAAGCTGGAATATGACAACCTATCTCCAGGAAATTATCATAACAAACGCATGGGTGAAACTTTTCCAGAATGAAAAAATATGGACAGTATGTTGGCAATTTCACATGATCCCAACATTTTGCATCAGTAGTCAGTTCTTATTAATATTATCAATAAACCAAAATAAAACAATAAAACAGAATTTACATACATATTTACTGACACAACTTTTCAGAATTCAGAAATAACAAGGACATTTGCAAGATTAGAAAATCTTGAAGTATTTGGCAGTTTCATCTATGCAATGTGATGAGGTCTCTCGCAAGGCACGGTTATCTCCCATTGGTCAGTGTGACACACTAAGCTACTTGTAGTTAACAGGCTCCCTCTAAAACAGGACAGGATTCATGAATAACATCATAGAAATGCAGGTTCAATATATTTAAAAAAGGAAAAAATATTACACTTTTTTGCACCTGGAATTCAGCAGCATTTCCATGAAAATACAGATTAGAACAGGTTATTTTTGGCACTTTGTTAAGAGACCAAACCCATGAGTGCAAAGCAGGCTGACTGTGGAGAAAGTATGTATACTAAAATATTTTAATTGAAAAGGAGACTTAGAAAATACAGCCATGTGTGGCACTTGTTCAAACTGAGACAAAGGCAGGATTAAAAGCGTTTATAAAATAGGGCCTTCCCATGACGCTGAATACTGCTGAGGCACTTTAAAGCAAAAAGCTCATTTCAGGAGGAAGAAGGCACCAGGAAATTTTCAGCCCCTCCCCAACATTTGCATATCAAGCAGTGTTATGGGAATATGTAACTCTTTAGTAATGAAAGCACAAAATTACCGATACGTTATTCTGCCACCACATGGTTAACAGAGGTTAACTGACGACGCTGATCACTTTCTGAACTTTTCATAACAAGCAACTTGTTCTGTTCCTTTAAACTGATCATTTTCAACTTTACAATTTCATTAAACATTCCTCCCCATATATAAAAAACAAGTAACATGCCATAGAGACCTGCTATATCGCAGTGCCTGTGAATCAAAAGGACCAAAACGACACCAGGAAAACATGACAGTCCCAGCTTTCAACAGTTAGTTCTCTTTCAGGGTTCACCATGCAAATCAATGTGGTGAATTACAAAATCATTTGTTCTTTGAATGTAGGTCCTCATACAAGTATTATGAAATATCTGGACAGCAATGCACTTTACTGTCCACACACTGGAAATGACACTGCTGATGACAAAACAATTATGGTGAGAAGGAGTTGATGATACCGACAATAATAAGAATGGTAAGACAAACACAGCAAGCACAGTCACTATGATAGCTGTATGCTTCCACTCTTCCAGTGATTATAGCTCATGGTTTCTTGATGTTTTGTAGAGATTAATGCAATTTCCATTTGCACTTCTGTGATTTGGGGAAAAACTCACTGATGTCTTCAAACAGGAAATAAAGTCACTGCAGATTCTCTCAAGAACTCAATGGCTCCAAAAATTATCAGCAGAATTATTAGCTTAAATTGCAAAGCCTTTTAAACGGCCATCTTTTCCATGAATATTTGTGATATTGCACACACACACATCCAACGCCCTGGAAAATAATGCAACCATATAAAAAAAACATTCTGCAAAATGAACAAAGCAAACAGCTTGCATCATAGTAACTACACATCTTGGACAAAACAATGCCAGCATTTCTTGTGCCACCTTTTGCTTGGCAAAATATGTGGTGGCAAGGGAAAATATGTAGTGACAAAGGAAAAATATGTGGTGACAAGGGAAAAATATGTGGTGATAAAGGCAAAATGTTAAAAAAAAGGGTTATAACCCACAGATACTTAATACCTGTTATCACTGTTATGTCCTGAACACTGAAAACAGGAGGAAGAAAAACTACTTACAATTATGAATCAATGTCTGTGCCTAGACACATGAAAATGTATCTCCCCGCCCCCCACCACACACACATAGTGTCACACACGCATACTGCACACTCCGCCAGAGACGCATAAGATGGGTAATGTGGTGATCTGGATTTTCATAACTCTGATCTTGGCTCTGGCAGCTATCTGCATGCCAGAGATGCCTCCCGCAGCACAGTCACCCACCTGTTGAAAATAGCAACAGCAACGGACTGTGTAGAGCTGTATACACAGTCTGGTCCATTTTGAAACTGGTTTAAATCTATAATATTCACCAAACACATCTTGCATGCACACATGCACACGCGGCTATACGTGCATGCCTGCACAAACACACACACACACATATGCAAATACACACGCACACACGCACATGAACTTTCACGTACCACAAGTGCACTGCTGTCAGGGTCACTCGCTCACTACGATCTGCCCACATCTTCAAACAAATTTTGGCAAAAGCAAATATTATTCGAGGAGGTGGGAACCCAACTAAAAGAAAATCTGTTCCAACATAGAACCTCACTTGGTGGTGGCAGTGGCACTGTCTGTGCGGAAGATGAGTCGAGGGGTGGTGGTATCCGAGCTGGACTTGACGTGAGGCACGCCAGCCGCAGTCGTCGTCGTGTCTGGCGGGCTGGTGGCAGTGGCATCCCCACCTGTGCTGCTGCGGGATTTGAACACCAGAGGCTGTGTGTTCTGGTGCTTCAGCTCAAACATGAGGTCGGGCTCTGCTCCTTGGTACCACTGCACAGATATTGTTTTGAAGGGGCGTACCTCAAACAAGCAAGCTCAGGAGTCAGTCTCTGCTGGCATGACACTCAGAGCAAGCTAAAAGCATGTCAGCAACGTCTGACACACACACACACACAAACACTCTCCTCTTCGTGGTGACACAACTGACAACAAGCACTTCAGCACCATCTGACACACACACACAGTCTCCTCTTTGTGGTGACACAACTGACAACAAGCACTACAACTTGTGCACATCTAGACATGGCTTCAGCTCTTTCAGAAATCAAAGCTTCAAAAAAAAAAAACAACCCCAAAACAAAAACAACAAGAATATCACCTGCCAACTAAAAACAATTTGGCATCAAAGCATAAACACTTACAGCAGTCATTCTGGTCACTTCAAAGCCCAGCAAAGGCATGCTCTCGATGGCTGCCACATCCTGCAATACGTGAGAGATGAACCTTGAACTGCATTAACTCAAAGACTAATAACTGATCAAATCAACACGTGTTATCTGGTAACTCATCGTTTTCTTTTTGAAGTATATCTTTACTCAGTACCAGGATTTGAAACCAGTTCATTCTTCGGATGACTCATGGCTCAATAGCACGATGTCCTCTGGATTATTTAAAGATGTCTGCTGCCGCTCATGCTATTATACATCATGCTTAATACAATGTCCTGCGGCTTAATTACTCAAACATGTGCACCGCCTCATCAGCTTGAATTCACTAGAATCTCAATAAAATGATCTCCTCTTTGTTAATTATTTAAGACTGTCTATCGTATTGCCATCTTGAATTCACTAGATGCTCAATAAAATGATCTCTTTGTTAATTATTTAAGACTGTCTATCATATTGCCATCTTGAATTCAGTATGAGTAATGACTATCGGCTCAGCGTCCACACCGAGCTCCACTTTTCACTTCTCTGCACTTCTCTCTGCTCCACCCACCCAAGTGCCTGTTTTCTTGTCTTTGCCGTTATCTGTCCTTATCTCTGTTTGTGTTGTCCTGAAGAAGGGGTAATGCCCAGAAGCTGTCGATTGTCTGTGTCGTCTATCGTTTAATTTAGCTTCTATTTTTGTTAACTGAGGATTATCTCCAGTCATTTGTTCCTTTTTTATCAACGTCCTAACTGTAGTTAACTGATGCCAAGCAGGAGCGGGAAAAAGGAAAATATATTGCACCGGCTGGCGGATCTGTAGTATATGCATCTAGTCAAACATTTTGGAAAACAGAAAATCAAAGGTCCATCACTCACCTCACTTGCCTTGTAAGTGTACAGAACACTGCCCTTAACAACAAACCACAGGCGCTTCCACTTTTTGTTCTTGGCTACCCACAGGTAACCACTCATAGCTGACCCCTCGTCATTGGCATGCACCTGGAGAAGCCAACATCGAGAAATACAGCAAAAGGAACCACTTGATCAACAACTGCATGCTACAGAATTCTGCTTGCAAGTGCTTGCCTAACCATTTACAGCTGTTAAAAGCATCATGCCATTTGCTGTACAGCGATTGGCAGTAATGGCAGAGGGACAATTCTTCCTCTGTGTAAACAAAAAGAACAATTTTATCTACATGGATGCTTTGACACATAACAACAAAACTGTGAATGCCATCACTTACTAAACCAAAATCTGGCAAAGCAAATGAAAACATTGTGATGTGCCAGTCTGATTAAGCTCACCTCGACCAGGACAGATGGACGTGACATGCTGGGTTTCTTTTTGAGCCGGGTGCTTCTCTGGATCTTCTGGAACCGCGCCTTGATGCTGCTGAAGCTCAGAGCAGGAGCAGGGGGAGAGTCCTGCGAACAGGAAGATGATGGAGATTTTGCATCTGTGCTTGTGGAACCATCCTCCCCTCCTGCGTTTTCTTTCTCCTCCATGATCTGCAATTCTGCAAAAGTTGACGATGACAGTTGAAAGTTTATCTTGCAGGTAGTTCAATGATCTTCATCTTTACAGACCTAGAGAAAATGCATCTTCTAAAAATCCTCCCAGCTTCCAGTAGTGGGTCACAACTAGAATCTAGAATCGTGCTTAAAGGCCTGTCCATGCACTAACTTAGACAGTGACCATGTCTTACCCTTTTCCAGCTTTGGGAAGCAATCGTCGCACACGCGGGCTGGCTTGTACATGAGGTACCGCAAGGGGGCTCTATTCTCTGAGCAGTTCCCACAGATGATCTGGTCAGAAATAACATTATGTTACACCCAGAAAATATAAAGCACATTTCTTTCATGGCACATAATTTAATAATATTCTCAACCATGCTGCTCATCCTAATGAAATACATATAGTCAGGCCTTTAACATACTACCAGTGAAATCCCACACTCCATCAATTCTTTCACCCAACACCACCATCACATTTCTGCACCTAGTCAGTTCTTACTTATCTTATTTATCACTGGTTTTATCCATCCGGTGTTTACCGGATGAAAGGAAAACTTTCGGCAACCAACAGGACAAAAGAGCTGATGAAAAGTTTACCAGAAGACAAAATCTTAGAATGACCGTCCAGCACAATTTCTTAAATCACAAGAAGTTTGGGAACTATATCAATAGCACTGAACATCTCTAGCATGACAGACAGACAGCGGCGTGGCTGTAACTCTCTTTGCACTATTACCCGTCCACAAGCCCGGCAGTGGTGTCGCCTCCAGGTGATGGAGAATTCTGTCATGCACAACATACACATGGTGACGCGGGCATCTGGAATCCAAAGTGGTGCTTTGTGACCCAACACAAAATCCTTGTCCATCAAAGAATTCTGAAAAACATTCAATTCAGTGATAGGTGTTCAAATCATAGATCACATTTTAAAAAAGGATTTTTAATGGCATGTAAAGCAACTTCCATTTGCATTACATTCTCTTGGAAAGAATATTTACAAGGAATGCACCACACGGTACATATTTCTGAGTGTAGTAAAGCGGATCTTATTTGTTTTACATTCCACACACACACAAACAACATGCAAACACAAATACTCCTCTCTCAAACGTGGTCACTTGTAAGTATCAGGGATAAAACCCAGCAGGGGACAATTACAAATCCGCTTTTTGTTAGAATAGGGCACTATGTGCTAAATACCTTCACTAGCCAGAGAGACCAGCGATGCAGTCAGGCAAGCCTGATGCAACGCCAAGCTTCCAAAGCGTGCTGCCCCCTGCCCCCTTACCCCTCTGTGAACAGTGTTCACCATCCCTTACAGCCTGTGTCCAACTGATTCACTAACACTTGTCAGTTTTTCTCCTTCACTCGTGCTGGATAGATGCCCACTGCGCTACCACTGCATCTCGCTATGTTTTTTCTTTGGATATCGTAGTCTCCAGGCAGGACACTCGCCTGCAGGTGTGGAGACGTTTGTGGACCATCCTGCTCCTCAGACGCTGCATGGAAGCTCCCCTTCCTTTGCCAGATCAAGCCGATCTCCTCCTCCAACTGGGCTCAGACAGGTTTTACCCAAATGTAATGACTCTCAACTTAAATGCCTTCAAGATGTCCGGAGGGCCTCACGATGACGAGGATTTTCTGAACGAAGGGCTGAGAGGATCATGTGGGAACATCTCTTCTCCACCTTGAAGGTGTATGAAGCCAAGTGGGTGGTGTTTGACACGTGGTGTCGGGGGCACTGCCTGGATCTGTGCAACCTCTCCCTAGGACAGCTGGCAGACTTTTTGCTCCATCTCTTTCAAGATCTCCATCTGGCGCCAGGTACTATCCAGGGCTATTGTCTCCTTGGCCACTCTGACCTGGGATCCAATCGGGATCTGTTCAGCTTACGTCACAACTTCGCCATGGAAGATCCCCGCTCCATGCAGTTTTTTTTCCCAAGTGGTCCTTGGAACTGGTCTTACATGCCCTGGAATCCGCACTCTTTGATGCCATATGCAGGGTTGTTGGCCAAGACTGCTCTCCCCTCGAGCATGCCTCGGCGCTGGATTCCACTCTTTGTCCTGTTCGGGCCTTGCGGATGTACCTCCAACAGACCTCGGAGGTGTGTGGTCCTGGCAACCCCCTCTTTTTGGGGCTGATGCACGGGGCGCACCCAACCAACCAAACGCCTGTCTGCTTGGATCAGAAACACAATCAAGGATGCTTATGAGCAGGCCGCCCAGCAGTCGGAGCCCACGAGTCCTTCTTCCTTCTGGCATGGGCTATGGTAAGGGGGCTGCCCCGCAGGACATCATCCAGGCTGTCGGCTGGTCATCTGTTTCGGTCTTTGGCCGATTTTATCTGCGTGCCCTGCCCTCTGCCACGGCTGCTTGTGTGCTGCATGCGCAGCCTCCCACACACTGACACTCTTTCCCTCTCTCCTTCGCTGGTCTCTCGCTGGTAAGTTTTTCTTAATGCTTTCCATTAACATACTAACTGTTGTGGTATTACTCTGTCGTGTGTCTACATGTATTGCGCTTATGTGTTTCACTAGCCTGCTCGTTAACTAGAGTTACAACAACATAAAAATGTGTCAAGAAGGGGGAACTAACCATGCGATCGCTGCCTAATTTCATCAATTTCCAAACCGGCTCAAGCCCCCACCCCCTTACCTGTCACGCACACAACTTAACAGAGGGCAGCGATAATATACTATTCTATTTATTTTAAAGTTTGTCTTCAATACAACGTGCTAAAACCACTCAGAAAATGACGTTATGCCGACGTCTTAACAATAAGATCGATCAATGATCACAAGAGATAACCGTATTCTAAAAATAACTAGCCCCGTTGGACAACCGAAAAATCAACAAGCTTGATGTATACTTTCTTCTAAGTTTGTTCAAGACAACTAGCTTTGAGTTACGGTTGTGTCTTACTTTCCTACACTGTACGTAAACTCACTTTCACGATGTTGGATAGGAATACCGCAGACGCCACGTCTCTCAGCTCCACAGTCTCAGCAACGGTCCGAAATGCACGAGTTCTTTTCCTGACTGACAAGAGTCACCCTTGTGCAGCAGCCTGCTCGTTCTCTGTGTCCACGTCACGGTAACGGTCGTACTCTTCTGTAGTAACTACCCCAGAACTGTTGGGTGTATTTGGCGTTTGGTGTTAGCAGTCGGCTGCCTTTATAGCTCTGAACGCGATCTTGCTTTCTACCTGTTTGGGTGGTGGGCTGTAGCCCGGAGGGTTGTTCACCCCACCTCCCACCCGACCCCCTCTCAGGGTGATGGGTCAACCGGGAAAGGGGCATGGGTTACCCTCGCTTTCGGCTGGCTACCTCCCTTGCTCAACTGGGCACTCTCCCGACTGGCTGTTTTAGCGAGCCAATCAGGTCGACGGCAACAAGTTGCTCTTTCTCCCGATTGGTTAGGCAACGAGACGCCGAAAAAATCATAACACTAACCTTCAGGTAATGTCAGTGGGTGGCCAGCAACTCCTTCAAGAGCAAACAGCCTCGCCCTCCTCCTCTTCTGTATTCTAGCACATAGTGCCCGATTCTAACAAATAAAAGGGAATTTTTTCGTGTCAAATTAGTTTTAGTAGGTTAGAATCGGGCACTATACCAAAGGTCCGTCCCACCTCCCCATGGTGGTTGGAGAAAAACTGACAAATATTAGGCTTGCCTGACTGACTGACTGCGTCAATGGTCTCTCTGGCTAGTGAAGGTATTTAGCTCAGAATGGCCAATTCAACCTACTAAAACTAATTTTATAGGGAAAAATTCCCTTTTGCTGAAACCAGGCAAATTTATGGACTGTTACACTCAAACAGTTGCTCCGGTCATTGAATCAGAAATAACAGGTGTAACAAATGACAAAAAAAAACTAACCCTGATAAAAGACTCTCACCTTTGGTTCTTGCTGCAGTGACTTGAAGGTGTGATACCTCTCTGAATTCTCCTCGATGGCATTCCACATTGCATTCAGCCAATCCTCACGCTCTGCAGGAGTGCTGCAACCATACAGACAGACAGCTAAACAACAAAATCATGATTCCAAGAAGCCTCGTACTTGCTCCTTGCCTGCTTTCAAAGACGAGAAGCAGTGACCTAGATTCCAGCTTCGCTGCATGATGAAACTGAAAAGCAGTGCATGTGCACGTATACAGGCAGGCTTTTTCTCACCTTGCGGCCACAGTGAAGGAGCGGTGTGTACTGATGATGTTGAACTCGTTTTTAAATTCTTCCAGTTTGGGTGGCACGACCTGCACACAAGCGGATTATAACTCATGAGGTTTACTTGAAAATAAGTTAATGCACACCCTTTGCAGTGGTCCTTCTGTAAGTCTTGATATGCAGCTACATGATGTATGTGAAATGCAAATTTCTTAATCTAAATTTGTGTTTCTTTAGCAATATTTACCATGACCCAAAGAGCTAAATTCTCCTGTAGTGATCCTTAAACGCACCTTCCAAAAAAAAAAACCCATCAGGGTAACCCTGGTAAGACCCCTCCTCGCATGTGCACATCCCCTGCTACTTGTGCGCACAGCTCACTAGGTCAAGCTGAATTTCTCATGCCACAAAAACCCATCAGTGGGGAGGAAGGTGGTTCTATGATGGGTCATGGTAAGTATTGCTAAAGAAACACATTTTCTTGTCACAATACTGTACCATGACCCAAAGTGCTGACTAGCACAAAAGGAAGGTGGGTGAGCACCCCCACTCCCCCCCAAAAAAAAACTTACCAGGGTTAGGACAGTGCAGTCCAAAGGTGTTGAGTGATAACACCTGCTGTCCCCCAAAAAGGCTGTCCTCCTGGCCGCCGGAGAGATCCCTTAAATAGTGGTTGATGAAGGGATCCTCCAACCGCCAGTATGCCACCAGGAAGATGTCGTGCAGTGTGTGAGACTGTGTGGCGAGCGAGGCGCCCCATGCCCTTACCTCATGTGCGTGTGTGGTGGAGAGGGGAAGGGAAGGATATGGTCCCCCCGTGGAGGCATATGCACGCTGAACGATAGTCATGACCCCGTGTGAGATGCTAGCTTTAGAAATGTCTCGCATTTGGCCAGATTGCAAGGACAGGAATAGGTGTCTCTGAGAGTCAACACGCAAAGGACGGGTATCGCGCCTGTACTCACGTAATTCCAGGCTGGACAGTTTACTACAACGGGTTCAGATGGTGCCAGGATCGTGGACAAAGGCAGGATGGTGACAGATGGTGACGGGTCACCCGGTCTCTGGTTTTTGGCCAAAAATTCAGGTAAAAACACCAGAGACCACGAGCCATCGTGTAGCTGGCAGACATCCCGGAAAGAGCATGCAAGCATGACCAGAAAAACGGTTTTTAGAGTTAAGTCAGGAAAGGAACTCTGATGGAGAGGTTCATAGGGAGGAGAGGGGAGGGGAGCCAGCACAAAGAAAAGGTCCCACGCCAGCACCCGACGGGGAGAATGAGCCTGGGGCAGCACGATGCCACGAATCACTTCCGCGATGATGGTAGTGTTGCCACGCAACGAGACACCCAGCTGCTGGAGGGTGGCAAGAACTGCCGACCTACGCATCCGCACAGCCGAGATGTACAAATGCACCTTGTCAGCGAAAAAAGATAGGTGGTTGGCATGGTCCACCGCCTGGGGCCTGGCTGGGTCTATCCTCTGGGACCGGCCCCACTGCACCCAACGCTGCCAGTGAGCGCCATACGCCTTGTTCACGGAACTGTGGCGGAGGCGGTAGCACTGTGACGTGCCGCACGATGGGTTACAAGAGCCACGCGTGCAGATGGAGAAACTGGGGGTTGGCATGGGGGATGCCAGACCGCAGCTGAAGGAGGGCTCCGACGGGGACCCGCAGTGGAATGGGATCCACTCTGCTGAGCCCTAGAAGATCCAGGAACCATGGTTGCACCGGCCGGCGTGGCGCGACGAGGATGAGACGGGAACGTTCGAACTCCCCGCTAGGGGGACCAGCGATGCCAGCTGCCGTCCAGTGAAGGGACTGCCCACCAAACAAGTCACCAGCTGTTGGAGACGTCTATGCGTCGGGGCCCAGGGCGGACTGTCCAGGCCACGGTGTCGAAACTAATGCCAAGAAATGTGAAGACAGTTGATGGATGAAGTTGCGACTTGCTGAAATTTAAAGCATATCCCAGTTGTTTAGGTAAGCCCGAAAGCGTATCCGCTCCACTGCAGTGGACAGACCTCTGGCTTGTGGGGAGACGGGAGCAGGTGATTCTAAGGCAGGCCGCGCCTCTCCTATTGGGGGTGTTGTCTTCGACCCCGAGCAATGCGACGGGGGGGGGGGGGGG
>SMGT01010711.1:258781-288007 GCA_004794575.1 Lanistes nyassanus | reverse complement strand
GGGGGGGGGGGGGGGGGGGGGCAAGGCCACCTTTGGGCTGGGACTTGGGACCAGGCTTATTACATTAATAAGCCGGTGGCCGTGGGACACCAGATGGCCGCTTGCGAGAATCCCTGGTGAGCAGCAAGGCCTTGAGCCGCCGCTCCCGATTAGCAGATGCTAACACGTCCAGTGCCTGCTGGGCGTACGGCCCAAACAAGGAGAATGGACCAATTGGCCCCACTTGCAAATTGGCGGACAAAGGTCAAGGAACATCTGTCATGGCGGACAGGAACGTATCCGTTTCGTCAGCACCAATGGCACCGGTGGAAGTAGTGGGTGTCCCTCCCCAGCGGGTCCCGCAAGAGTAGCTGCTACGCTACTCTTCCGACCATGTCCACCCCGGTGGGTGGGAACCTCAGACCCCGAAGACAAGTGCAAAGGGGGCATGGAGTGCACTCCCTCCACGGCGGAAACCGCAGCATGAATGGATGGGTAGCTGGGCACAAAGTGGCCAGAAGTTGGTGAGATGGAGGCAAGAGAAGCGGGTCCAAACAAGTCAGGCAGAGGAACCAGCAAGGACACCACGACAGCCGAAATGAGGGTGCATGAAGGTGACAGAGGAACATCCGCGGAATTGATGGTAGTGGCTGGTGGCCAAAAACAGCCATTTGTCTTACGCTTGTCGGAATGGCGATCCTGGCGGGCACTCCCGTCTGAACTGGGCAGGACTCACGTGGTACAACAAAGGTAGGCAAAAACACAAAGTCCGAAACATGGCAAAACCTACACTGTAAAATGGGGCGACGCAAAGTAAGGCAAAAGTCACAGCCCGCAAGGCAGACACCACCAAGCAAAGGCAAGTGTGAGTACAGGTAAACCATGAAAGGGTAAACACCCAAAGACGTGTACACACCCCCCCAGCCCCCGTACAACTAGCCGGCTAAGACAGAAGCGCTCAAACGCTAAGTCACAAAAGCTAAATAAAAAAAGCATATGTAAGACAGGGCAACAAGAAAAGAACACAGATAATCACTTCCCTGACAAATCGTTGGTAGCAGCGCAGAGGAAGGTAGAGGGACCACCAGGCAAAGTCACGCAGAGTGCAGGCGGGAAGGCGTATGCAGCAGCTCACGCAAACACAACCAGCCGACAGCAGAGCGCAAGAGAAAGTCAGCCTGACCTAGTCAGTGAGCTGTGCGCACAGGTGGCAGGGGGTGTGCACATGCACAGAGGGGTCTTACCAGGGTTACCCTGGTGGGTTTAGTTTTTTGCAAGGTGCCGTTAGGGATTGCTAACTAAGACTTCAGCACTTTGGGTCATGGTACAGTACTGTGACAAGAAAAAATTATATATAAAAAAATACCCCACTCCATCAAAATGGCAAAAAACAGAACAGCCCATCAAGATGGACTCTAGCAGATTACCTATCAAGATCAACAATTTTGAAGAAATGCATCTACCTCGTAACTGTGGTGCATGCATGCAAATGCAGACATAAATCTTACTGTGTACACACAAACACGTCCCCTATCCACACATGCTAGTATGGACACAGGGGTAGATTACCAGAGGATGCCGCACAGCACACACAGCACAACAGGGCTGTGGAGACAGCACACACGGCAAACAAAGAAAAACTAGACTGGAAGATTGAGATTCCACTGTACTCACTACAAATATCAAAATGCCCCTTTATGCAATGCACTATTGGCGTTTTCCAATTCCCACTCTAACACCACAAAGCAACAAACTTCTGCTTACCTTAATTCCATTCAGTGGAAGAACATTGTTCAGTCGATATCCACCGGTGACTGGTGTTGTGTACAGCAGCACATCACTGAACTGTATCAGAACAAACAGATACTTCTTTATCCCTTTTAAGTGGCCACAAGTCTAAAACATCTTTGAAATTTCAAGGAAGTGAACCCAGTGAATAATGACTGCACCAAAATAGAAAATTTAATACCGTTTTTCTTTCCATTTTATGCACAGCAAATTATTGCAACACTTTGACATCAGGCTATTTTAGTCTCTTGGCAGTAGCCAATTACTGCAGCAACAAATGTACAGATTCCTAAAACACAGGATGTACCTGTGGCACAAGACATGCACGAAAGTCAGAAATGAAAAACAGAACAGTTACCAGGAAAAACATGCGGGGCTGCATCACCTTCCGTGACAATTTCTGTAGTTCGCCTCGCTTTATGAGAACCTGCAACAAGGGTCAGCAGTTAGTGCTACAGATACATAGATGAAACTTTTCCGGAATGAAAATTCTAAACTGTTAATTAGCAATTTCAAATGATCATAACTTTAAAGTCGGTTATTAATCTTATCAATAAAGCATAATAAAATTTAATCTTTAGTCACAATACTTCACTATGACCCAGAGTACTAAATTCTCAAGTTAGCAATCTATGAGGAGACGTCTGTTCCTCACGTTGCAGGCTGGTCAATCTAAAGAGATTTTGAAGGCCAGCATCTCACAATGGATATTGGCAAACAGAGGACCCTTTTATAATCTTTTATCAGAGGGATCTCTCGTCACCAGGAGGGTGGTTGCTTTGGTGTTGCGGCCACTGTGGCTGCACAACACCTCTGGCAGGCTCCCATCTCCTAACCCTGGTAAGTCTTTTTTTTCGTTTGGTTTCACCCATTTCCTTTTTTGTCCTAGTCTACACATGCACATGTGCGAAAGGGCCTTACCAGGGTTATGTTATCAAACTTTTTGTTTGAAAGGGGTGGTAAGGGATTGGTAACTTGAGAATTTAGCTCTCTGGGTCATGGTAAATCTTGCTAAAGAAATACAAATTTACAGAACAAAAATTGTATTTCACACATACAATTACTGACTCTACTTTTCAGAATTTGGAAATTCCAAAAGGGTCCAATTACGAGATTGAGAAATCTGAAATCTGAATTTGGCAGAGCTTCACACTTACTAATGAAACCTTGGGCAACACTTATTATGCTCAGACAGGATCAAACAAAATGTTTGTGTGTGCATGCAGCAACATTTATTATGGTCAGACAGGGACAAACAAAATGTGTGTATGTGTGTGTGCACGTGCATGTGGACAGCCATGTCCATCTGATCACTCACCCGACCCGGCTGGATGACCTCGAACTGACCTATCAGTGACCTTTGGACTTCTAGAAGTTTTTGTACGTTGTCCTGAAATTGAGACATTAACACCAAAATTATTGCCTTCTAAATAAAAATCTATGAAACACATCTAACTACATTTTTTTTTACTGTGAAGGTCATGCATTGGTGTATCAACATCTGTCACCCACACTGGTTTCAGCTAATAAGTGTGCTCTGAAATTGCTCCTTACCCCATGTCGCATGCTCTCGTTTGCATGGTCTGCCACTTCACTCACAATGTTCAAGGCAACTGGAGAGAAAAAAAGCCACCATTGGCTTACAGTCAAAAGCCTGCTGCTTAATCCTAAAACAAGCACATGACTGTCGTTACGTCTCTTCTCCGACTGCTAATCCTTACTGTGCTGTTGGAATGTTTGTAATGTTCGGAATACTAATAGCTGCAGTCTGTGCACACACTTTCTTCGCCGATCACTTCTCATGGACCAAACAACCTTGCAAATCTCTCCTTCCCTTGTGCTCTGTGCAAGCACGTCTCTGTGAGGGACACGCAAGCACGTCTCTGTGAGGGACATGCATCTCTCTATGAGGGACATGCAAGCACGTCTCTGTGAGGGACATGCATCTCTCTATGAGGGACATGCAAGCACGTCTCTGTGAGGGACACGCAAGCACGTCTCTGTGAGGGACCCGCAAGCACGTCTCTGTGAGGGACATGCATCTCTCTATGAGGGACATGCAAGCACGTCTCTGTGAGGGACACGCAAGCACGTCTCTGTGAGGGACACGCAAGCACGTCTCTGTGAGGGACATGCATCTCTCTATGAGGGACATGCAAGCACGTCTCTGTGAGGGACACGCAAGCACGTCTCTGTGAGGGACATGCAAGCATCTCTCTGTGAGGGACATGCAAGCATCTCTCTGTGGGGACACACAAGTATGTCTCTGTGAGGGACACACAAGCACGTCTCTGTGAGGGCCACGCAAGCATCTCTCTGTGGGGACACACAAGTACGTCTCTGTGAGGGACATGCAAGCACGTCTCTGTGAGGGACACACAAGCACGTCTCTGTGAGGGACACACAAGCACGTCTCTGTGAGGGACATGCAAGTACGTCTCTGTGAGGGACACACAAGCACGTCTCTGTGAGGGACACACAAGCACAAAGAAGGGGACGTGAGAGATGGGAGTGGACAGAAGACGACTGATCAGGTTCACACAGACATAAATAGACAACTCAACAATAATATCTCTATATAGAAGACTTTAAGCACTTCAAAGTTTACATGACCCAACTGCAAAAGTTCTCTAACAACAGATTTCTCAAACTTACCGACTGTGTCTTTATGATCGGGACTATCTGGTGTCAACTGATTTAAGTAATCTGCACAAAACCAAAATCAGTCATTCCATTTCAAAAATTGCATTTTACGCCAATACAGTAGCTAATTCTTTTCTAATTTTTGAAAAATAAATTTAAATAACATTTAGAGGTCTCCAAGCAAATGGTTATTACATATGAGAAACCACATTTCATGTAAAAACAGGGGCCAGACGTCAGTGACAGCAGTGTTTTGTAAAGTTACACATCAGCAGAGTACATTTTATATAAAAATAAAAGCCAGATGTCAGTGACAGCAGTCACTGCACTGTGTAAGTTACATGTCAAAAAACTGCAATTCTACAGATTTTTTTCAAAACCAGACATGACTGACAGAACTAATTCTCTGGCAAACTTACTTTGTAGCAGCAGCTTGTACTGTGGAATGCGTTGAATAGGCTTCAGCATGTAGTGTCTCAGGGCCAGGTTAGCGCATCGGGGAGTCCTCTGGCGGTCAGAAACAGACAGAAAACTCTCAGAAAATTTGCAGTTTCCCACTGTTTCACATCAGTCTCTCTTGGCTGTGCTCAAGCATTATTTTAATTGAATGAAGACTGGAATAGTTGTTAATGGCTTGCCAGGCTTGTCTTACAATTTTCCCAGAATTTTAACAGACATCACAAGCTTGCACCCACCTCAAACTGCAGCACAGCTTGAAAAAACTCATGGTGCTTTTTGCAAGTCTCATCCAGAAGTGCTGTGGCATGTTCAAAGTTGCGTATATATGATGAATACAGCTTTAAGAATGGACCCTTCTTCACAAAGATGTCCGATATTTTGGGGTTGTGCTCCCTGCAATAAAATATTTAATTATAGCTAGGTTCATCATCAACATTGGGTCACCATTCTGTGTGAGAGGCTTTGCTTTATTTTTGCATACTATATGTAAAAGAAAATGTATGAATCAGCTCCTAATGTACATGACAAACTAGAATACTTTGCTTTGCTTTACCAGCCATCAATTCGTTCTTTTAAATCCTTCAGCAGTACTTCATTGAAGCTCTGCAGCTGAGGCAAGAAGTCCAGGATTTTATTCAGGGTTTCCGAAGGAACAACTGGGTGTCCAACTTCTTCAGTCTTTTGTGAGATAAAGAGTCGAAAATCCTGAGCATAGGCAGAAAATACTTTTTTCAGAAAAACACAACTCATGGACTTAAAAAATGTTTCTGTTTTACAAAGCTGAGTCATTATGTTGATAGTGGTTTTAACATTAAAATTACACAAAATGATCTCAACAAACTTCTTCTGAGAAAACCCTGACAAACGAGGTAGTTGGAAAGAGGGAGCAAAACAAGAGGGGGAGTCAAAAAAAAAAAAAAGAAAGAAAGAAAGAGGAAGTGAGAGGCCACTAATGAACAGTTTGCATCAGCAGTTATTAAAACCTCCAACAAAACCTTTCACATCAAAATTTAGCTTATGTCTTTTTTCCCCTTTTCCACAATTAGCTCCCTTCCATCACTTCTGCAAGGTACAGATCATGCATACATAAACACCAAAACACAGAATCTATGTGTACATGCCCATATTCACCAAGATTCCTCAACCTTATGTTTGAGTCACTTACCACATTGAGTAGTCTGAGGACATCCACAAAAACTGTCTCCGACTTCATGACCTCCTCAGCAATATCAAACACTTTTTTCTCTCTCTTGGCTTTCTGAATGGTCAATGAAGAAGCAAAGTGTCTGAGAATGCATGGTTGCCACCATGTGAAAAAGAAAACAATTTCCACGAAGCATGCTTATTTCAATTCAACCATATCATCATCATGATAATTCACAATGAACAATGAATGACTACAGAAAGGAAAAAGTGCAGCAACAGCCAGCAGGCCAGCAGCTGCAATGTTTAGAGATCAAGTTCTCTTCTCCTCTTCTGGCTTACTCTTAGGCCCAACATTTTAATAAAATCTCTCTCTCTCTCACACACACACACACACACGCACACACACTCATGTGCTGCATTGCTCAATGGGGGCTGACTATTTGTCTTAAAAATAACAGGAACAGGTGTGGAGGACATGTTTACATCTACTGAAGACTACATACATGAATCCACCTCCAGATACAGAGACTGTTAGTGTAACAGTGCTCTGTACTGAACTGTACTAACATTATACTGGAGGCAAGTAATAACATGTATTTGAGTGGAACCCCTATAGGAAAGCCATGCAGATTTGCAGGCATTCCATTTGCCAACATCAGACTGGAACACATGTATCAAAACAAAGAAGACCTACTATTCTCACAAACAGCTTCAAGATACCCAGAACCCTGCACCCCACTCCCCTCAGCCTATGAGTAACAAAGAAACCCCCCCCCCCCCCCCCACGAACGAACGATTTATAGAAGTAGAAACCTCCCCAGAAACACTGAGAGGCAACTTGCAACAACTCACCAATTTCTTCTCTCCTTCTTCATCTTCGGACTCTGAGCTGCTTGGCAGATCAAACCCCTGAATATCCACCATCAAAGAGCCAGCATCAGAATGACTGCTGCTGCTGCTCACAGCACTCGCAGGCCGAAGACGGTGGATGTCCCCAGCCTCTGATGGTGACCCAGAAATGTCAAAGAAAGATGGTGGCCTCGACTCCTCATGGCCAGAGTGCAACAGACTCTGATATGCAGCTATCTCTTCTGCAACATTTTCATTTTCGCTCACTATGTCATATAGTCTCTCTGAATCAACCTCTGCATGGTGAGCAACATAACTTCGAGGGGGGAGATCTGGGGGTGGCGTTTCCTCTTTCATGATCAATGGCGGTGGCACTGGCTTGACCAATTCCTGAGCAAAGCGCTTGGCAAGATCTTCAGGAATCTCATGGTATTCATGATCCACCATCTGATCTAGTGCTCCGTTTGTGACACCAGGGGTGTGGCCAGGACCGCTGTGAATGTACCCCACAGATCCAGCTGCACCATCAATGGAAATCTTACTGTATTGTGGCGCTTTCTCAATCTGACTTTCTGAAGTAACACACAGCTGGCTACGTTCCACACTCTGTGCTGGACCTGCAGTTTGGCCAGTGGCAACTGGTGGTGGAGGAGGAGCCTTTCTTGTGGGTCGGGGGATGTTTTTCCTGGACTTTGCTCGCAATGAGGATCTGAGGAGCTGATCAGGTTTCCCTGCTGTTGAATGGCTGGCCACTACAGACACCTGCCCTTCTCTGTCTGCGTTGTACGACCTGACAGCTTCCACTACACTTCCTTCGGACCCAGAACTGCCAGTGTCAAGGGCATCATGTAAATGTTCCATCGATTTATTCCGAGGAGGAAGTGGAGGGGGCGTGGCATCAGAAATGCGTAGTGAAAGTTGCCTTGGTGACAAACATGGCTTATCATCTTCGTTGTCTAAAACTCTGTCAGCAACACTTTTCATCCCTGTCACATCTGACATGCTTCGGACAACTGAACCAGGAAGATTTTTCCGTTTAGGTTTTGGTGGACATTGCTTTCTGGTTGTCAGGCCAACTGATGTCAGACTCTCTGTGCTGGAGCTGTCTACAGATGAGAAATCTGATAATTGCTTAAGTTTGGTAGCACGTTTTGGCCGAGGAGGTCTCTGAGGCATTGATTTCTCTGCAGGATCCAAATGAGTTGTCTGGTCATCATCGCAAGATGGCTCCAGGTCCAAATCTGCAACGCCTTTCAAGCGCTTGTTGAGAATGTCTTCAATTTCTTTGAGAATACCACAAGTTTCACCTACATCTCCAAAGACAAAGTGATCAGTTTCTTTAGACTGACAGTCTTCAACTACTTCGGTCGAATCAATTTGTAAATCCTTTTGATGGACACCTGAAGATGGCTGAACAGCAGCACTTGCAGTCTGAGCGTCTTCTGACAAGTCCTCCCCCTCTGCATCTTTGCTGTTCTTTTTTCCTACTTCTTGAAGGCAAGGCAGTTGCAAAAGATTTTCCTTGCAATCCTTGGAATCCATGATCAATGATCCATCTTCTGTTAGATCAGCGGCAACGGACTGACCAGATGACAAATAATTTTCTTGCATATCAGTTTCACCAGACTTATCAGCTAATGCTGCCATAGTGAACACTTCTGACATATTTGAAACTTGTTCCGTGGTGTGGCACGGCTCTGCAACTTGATCAGTGGAATATGTGAATGGCTCAGCAACATCTGTTTTCTGCACCGATCCGATGCTCACACAAATGACTTGCTCTCTCAAAGTCTCGGCCTCACTGACCTTCTGTCGTTTCCTGTCTTGAAAAGGAGTCGCTAGCAGCTGGGCCCAGCTTGACCCTGGCTCTCCAGAGGAGACTTTGTCACTGCCACAAGGAGTGTTACCTTCTGATGATCCACTATCACCGCTCACAGGCTGTTTTGAAAGACTGAATCGTTTGCGAGGTTTGGGTCGGACTGGTGGACCTGGAGATGGCGAAGGAGGAGTAGCAAACTTTTTCACGATGTCTCTGACTGGCAGCACTTGTTCTTCTTGGTGTTCCAGCATGCCTGTAGTGATCTCCCCTGAAGTGCTCTGTGCCCTGCTTGGGTCTCTGTTAGGAGGCAGTGCTGCGGTTGTCTCTTCAGACTGGTCTGTCTCAGTCATAGTCAGCACATCTGCAGTTGAAGCAGAAGTACCTGTAATTTTGCCAGCAGGTGACACTGCGGTCTCGTTCCCACCTAAGTCATCTAGAATGTCAGCCTGTGAATCCCCAGTGTGGTTTGGTTTATTTACTAGGTCCTTTTCTTTGCTGACAACATAGTCCTTCACCTGCACATCATCACAGGCTGGTGAAATGTCATCACAAGCTATCCCTTCCTTATTTTCATCGCAACCTTTGTCCCCATTGATCACAGAATGAAAACCTCCCAGAGCCGGGAGACAATCCAGAGAGCCACCAGTGCTCTCCTCCACAAACACTTGCTCATATGACCTTGATGATGCAGACATATCTAATGCTTTTTCTTCTTTCCCCATACACAATAATCCTGATGTCTCTCCAACCATCGCGTCTTTATCGTGCAACAATCCTCTTAATTTGTCTTCTGAAGTCTGAGCACGATTTGAGGAGTCCAGAGATCGGGGTGCTGGCTTTTTGGGTGGAACTGGGGGAGCAGACCTTCTTGGGCGTGGAGGGTCTGGCTTGGACGGCACAGTGGGATGATCTGGCGCAGCGTGAAGAGGTGTATTTGGAGGAAAGCGGGGTAGAGGGGGAGGCACAGCACTGGATGACAGTTTATCTGTAGATGTCAAAAAAAGTAAAAATAAATTCAGACTAAACTCTCCGATTCTGCTTCTTCTGAAATGGTGATTGCAAAGCTAGTAACACCATTTTAGATTTCTGCCACGTCTGTTGGATGCAAAATGAATATACAAACACACATCTGCAAGTGCAAACTCCAGAAGCTACCTGTACATGACTCTTGCTCGCCACTGGGATCCTGCGAGGGAATGGAACGCCGAGGTTCCGGCACTGGGATGCCAGTACTGCTGCTCCCTCCTTGTTTAAGGCTGGCTCCCGCTGGCTTTTTAGGGACTGGAGGCCTCGGCTTACTCCCGGCAATATCAGGCCTGCAGTTAAAGAAAATGATGAAGGACATCAAGTTGCAACACTTGCTTGTCAGTGCCACACACGGTGGACAGAGTTTGTCGACCATGACAACTTTCAACACAGAGTGGCAGTTTGAAAGACAAACCTCTAAACTGTAAATTAACACGACCACAGAAGTGTATTCAAAGTTCATGGATTACTAACATCAGCATTCCATATCATTAGCCTTTCTGTACATTGTCATCAATTGTGTTCTTTTGAACACAAGTAAGTTCTGTAGCCATGTAGGTAAAATGCATGTATACGAGTCACAAGAATAGATTTGATCATTTTTACTAATTTGGTACTAATTTGATTGCTGTTTCATCCTTCTTTACTGTTGTTGTACCTCATTTAGAGTAGACCTTCTCATCCTGTCATTACTATAGCGATACATGTACCATCACTTCCTGTGTTGGGTCCTCGTCGACTTTCACGGCATTTTGTGCTTGCCTATATGTTTGTTTTGCAAAGCACTGAGTGCCCACTTCTGCTGGGATGATGAACTATGTAAGCTCACATTATCATTATTATTAAGAAACTGATGACTTTAAATAGTTGATTCTCTCTACAGTGATTTCCTTTACTTAACTATATCTAATAAGTGCAAATGGTTGCCTTTATAACTGACCACCAATTCAAAAGATATTTCTGGTGAAACTCTGAATCCATTGTCCTAAAATGTTGGTTTGTGGCAATTTAAACAAAACGGTGTGACAACATATCTTTAGTTGAGCTGAAAGGATTTGCGGCCGGTCCTCAATGCTGTCTCATCTTTCTCTGTACCCATGCCAGATAAGTGTCTATAGGTAATTGTCTCTTTGTGTTTTGTTCTGTTTCCTTCTTGTCCTGATGAAGGGGGTAATGCCCCAAAACGTTGACCTGGTCTGTTTTTGTCTTACTTGGGTCAGATAATCTGTTTTTTTCTGACCTATTTGAAAGCCCTAAATACGGGAACCAGCTGCACAGGACTATAGCAAACCGGACCGTTTCAACTATTTCACATTCCACATTCTAATGTCATTACTGGAAATTGAATTACTCTACTACATGTAATTGATTCATACAATGGATTTGCTATGAACTTTTCTTCACAATGATTCAGTTATATTTGTAAGGAGAACTAAATTTATGGAATCACTCAGGTAAGAACAATCTTATTCTTTTAAATGATATGTGATTTATATTTGCTTTGTGGTTTTGTTGTTACATGTATCATGTTTTCAAAATTCATCTAAAACCATACTACTGTAAGTGTATGTAAAGATTGGCAGACATTTCTTGAGACTTGATTGTATTACATCACTGTGATTCAATAAGCTATCGCTTTATAAAAGGCCCAGCATGAATTGAGACAGCTTTAAAAAGTAGGCCTTGCTTCCTGATCCGCTTGTCCCTTATGATCTATCACAGCTTTCGTGGAAATTAGTCAGCCTCTTGTGAATTATGGTGAGAATTAAATTTGTCTCTAATATAAGCACTTCACTAATGGTTTGCTTGGAATGAATGTGGAGTTCCAGGCACCATTTTATGTGTGGTCTGGTTTCAATGGGTCATTTTAAACCATACTGAAATGAATCAATCACTGGATTATTGTAATTCTGTGCTTGTAGGTTTTCCTGCTAAGCAGATCGCTCGACTGCAGTGGGTTCAAAGCAATTCCGTGAGGCTTGACTCACAGCAATCAAAGCAGGAGTATGTGACGCCTTTGCTCAAAGAACTTCACTGGCTTCCAGTAAAGTTTTCCATTCAGTACAAGACAGCTGCTCGTGTATCATCCCTTTGATGGTACACTTCCACCGTATCTGTTGGGTCTTCTTTCTACCTACCGTCCTGCTAGGCAACCCAGGTCCTCCTCCGGAAAATTTCTTACACTTCGTTATAATCCCGAAAACCAACCTTAAAGCTTTTGGTCAGCTTTCTCTTACTTTTTCTGCCCTTAATGTCTAGAACCCATAGTCCCTAATGTCTGGAACCCACTGTCCCTAATGTATGGAACTCACTGTCCCTAATGTATGGAAATCACTGTCCCTAATGTCTGGAACCCACTGTCCCTAATGTCTGGAACTTGCTGCCCCTAATGTATGGAACACACTGTCCCTAATGTATGGAACGCACTGTCCCTAATGTATGGAACTTGCTGCCCCTAATGTCTGGAACTTGCTGCCCCTAATGTATGGAACTCACTGTCCCTAATGTATGGAAATCACTGTCCCTAATGTCTGGAACCCACTGTCCCTAATGTCTGGAACTTGCTGCCCCTAATGTATGGAACACACTGTCCCTAATGTATGGAACGCACTGTCCCTAATGTCTGGAACTTGCTGCCCCTAATGTATGGAACACACTGTCCCTAATGGGGGGAGAGAGAGACAGAGCAGGGTTGGTGGGGCCTGTGGTGTGTCTGGGTGTGCTTGCATGTTGTATGTTACTTATTTGTACTGTGGTTGGTTGTTTGTGTAAAGCGTGTTGAACCCTGTGGGTAAATTGCGCTATATAAGAAAAGTCTCATTATTATTATTGGTCCTGGTAGTATGCTCAAAATGGGTCACAGGACAAAGATGCATGTACATGCCACAATTATAAGACCAGGAGATGAGTTAACAGGAGTAACAAATACTGTAGCATGTCAGGCAATTATGATCCCCATGGTTTATCTTCTGCTTTGGGTCCCCACCCAGTTTTTTCTTGATGCAACAAACTTACAATTATTTAAAACCTTGGTCTGACAGTTGTATTCTAGCATGAAGATGATAAGAAATATTCTAGAGGCTGCTGACCGTTCGTGTTAATGTTAAACAGAAGTGAAAACAGAAGTACTAAGTAACTGGTTCTGACATCTAAACTTGCTGATAAGCTGACAACGAGGTCACTTTTGATCAGTCTGTGGGTGACTCCACTTAACAGTCCAAGATATCACATCAAAATGGTGACAGTATGTCAGCTGACAATAAACTCTTGTAGTTTCAGAGACCCCTAGTTTGGCCAATACGCTGCAAGCATTAATACATATACATCTGCACACATCAGAAAAGATTGTGTCACAGACTATGACTCTGAGATGCCTAGAAGTCAAAGCTGCATCATAATAGCATATTATGGTGATTCCACACTTAAATTTAAAAATAACAACACTTTACACTAAGTGGCACACTGGAGTAAAGTCTACTAACAAAGCCATTGTTTACTGATCACAATCTAAACGCAGAGATGATAAGTCTGATAAGCAGGTAAATGCTGGCAGGCGATGGGAAAATGAAGCAAAGGTTAGCTAGGCTGCTCATTCTGACTAGTAAGGAATGGATCTTTATGCATATGCTAGTTATGAAGGCTAGATGGCTGCCTGCAGGCAGTGTTTATGTACAGGTGCTTACTTCGTTGGCACCTGTGGGCGGGCAGGGCCGCGCTTGGCTGGGAGGACTTTCCCTGCAACAGCCTCGGAAGTCGGCAGCACATCAGAAGCCAAGAGTGCAGCACTACTGGCGGTGTTGTAGGCTGTGAGGCAGGCCGGCTGCTCCATGCTGGTGACTGAAATATTGATCCAAAAGCAACAAGTGCAAAAGTCTGGACAGACACCTGATACATGCATTCTATTTATGGTGTCGACACCAGATACATGTATTCTATTTATGGTGTTGACACCAGATACACGTATTCTATTTGTGGTGTTGACACCAGATACATGTATTCTATTTATGGTGGTGACACCAGATACGTGTATTCTATTTATGGTGTTGACATCAAATACATGTATTCTATTTATGGTGTTGACACCACATACATGTATTCTATTTATGGTGTTGACACCAGATGATGTATTCTATTTATGGTGTTGACACCAGATACATATAGTCTATTTATGGTGTTGACACCAGATACATGTATTCTATTTGTGGTGGTGACACCAGATACACATGTTTTCTATTTGTGGTGGTGACACCAGATACATGTATTCTATTTATGGTGTTGACACCAGATACATGTATTCTATATATGGTGTTGACACCAGATACACAGTCTATGGTGTTGACACCAGATACATGTATTCTATTTGTGGTGTTGACACCAGATACACATGTATTCTATTTATGGCGTTGACACCAGATACATGTATTCTATTTATGGTGTTGACACCAGATAATGTATTCTATTTATGGTGTTGACACCAGATACATGTATTCTATTTATGGTGTTGACACCAGATACATGCATTCTATTTATGGTGTTGACACCAGATACATGTATTCTATTTATGGTGTTGATAGAGATTGATCACGAACTAAGGAGGGAAATAATGACATCAGAAATGGAGATTTGATCATTAGCTACACTGCACCATCCTTATTATCTTAGTTGTTATGAGCATGCATTAATTTGTTTTATATAAAGCATAAATTAAATATTTTGACAATTATGACCTCTGGTAGTTCTTGCTAATTCTTGTTTGCTTCTCTCTCCTTTGGTGTCCCCGCCTGTCTGAGCATTACTTCCCAGAACATGATAAAGGCGACATTTATTCACAAGCTGTGCTGGTCTTCCTCTGTTTTGCTATGCTTATATGACTGTTCTTAACCTCTGTACACCTACCTGCTTGCACGTGTGGGAAAACACACGTGTGTCTTTATATTGACCGAGGTCAGACCATAACAACCATGCTAGGAATAGCAGAAAATAGTGAAACTATGCTTCTCAGCATCAAAGAAAATTAAACTTTAAAAAAAATCAAAGGATGTGGATATAAACAAATGTAAATATGGATAAAAAGTGTGCATTTTGGTCTTACTGTTGGCGCTGACACTACATGTACCAACAACTGTTCTACTAAAAGACACAGAGATGAAAAAAGAGTGAACACTATACAGCCCAGTATTTCATAAGTCTGTCACTATCAGACTATATATTGTGATACTCCACCACTGCGTCTGATTGTCAGTTATCATAGTGTAAAGCGGTCTGACTGTTAATGTGATAGACCCAATCCTATCAAACAAAAGTCTGAAGAAAATATGACAATGGCTGCTTGTTTACTAAAGCAGCAAATGATCTTGACTATCTAATACTACATTTCCTCTAAGCACACAAGATGAGTGACACTGCTACAGATATGGCGACAGCAATACATTAATGAATGAAAGAATGAAGAAAGAAGGAACATTAACACATGTCATGTGTATTTTATTAAGACATTCAGAGTCAGACATACTCAAATAAGAAGAAACTGTCAAAAATACAACCTCTAAAAATAAAAACCCCACAGGATTAAACTGTAATAGCAAAAGTACTTTATTATGACATTCAGAAGTAGTTGAGTAAGCAGAAATTGTCAACAATGCCAAAAGGCAATGCCTAGCTGCAAATTTACATTGAACATGAAAGACTACAACTATTCATGTTCATAAATGTGAAATCAATGAACTTTATTGTACTCCATGGTGGAAATCTCCACGCACCCAAGGATGGGGAAAAAAGAAAAGAAAGATAACTCCGACAAGAACAGTATTCCAACAAGAACAGTATCATGCTTACATTAGTGACTTTCTTAGCAGAAACAGTCACTTGAAAACACTGCTGTGAGAAATGTCATCTGAAGAACTGTTTTCAATTTCCTGTAGTGAATCAACTGTACAGTACTTACAGCACCCAATTTATTATTTTAAAAAGCTGTTATGCAAAAACCATAAAACCATGAAGTACAGTATTCTTTTCCATTCAGCTGAACTCACATGAACAGCGAAAAGTGAAATGCAAGCACAACCCTGCTATGACTTGCTCAGACTAGAGGAGCACAGAGGCCAAGGGTGGAGGGAAGAGAAATAATTTGTACCCAGGAAAGCAGGACTTAGACGACTAAAACTGCAGGACATCTGTGATAGGTCTAGGGTCCCTCAGGCACTACAGCATGTTAGAGGACATGACTTGCTCGCTCATTAAGAGGTTAATAAGCAAGCTTTATAAAGATGGATATTAGTGAACAAGACTTTCACATGTCCACTAGTCACATGAGAAGACTATATAGTTATGGGTTAGTCACATGACTATAAACATGGCTGCTAGTTGCATTACTTGAGATTCTCTCTCTGACCCCTACTCCTACAGCAGAGGATAAAACAGGAATTTCCTAAGTTAAGGATGGAAGGAAAATGGTAAAGAAGGAAGGAAAGATGAAAAAAGAAAGAAGGCAAGCATCTATGTGTGTCGTAAGCTCAATACAGATTGGAGCACTGCTATATGGATCAACATCACAGGCTAATCATCACTTTTATTTTTAATGTGCAAGCTAAACCAGCAGAGATCATTATAATTCCTCACTTCTCACACAGGCTGATGAGCGCCACATTAATCTATAGCATGTTCTGTCATGGCGGCAGCTTGCCCTTCCTGATGGGTCATCACTCACATGCAGCCCTCACTTACTGCATGTGGGTGTACCCTTCAGGTCTGCCATTCCCAGACCAGCTCTTCCACATTCATCCTTCTCTCTCTCTCTCTGAGACTAAGGCCTCACCCAGTCCCCACTGTCTGAGACACACCATCCTGAGACACAGCCAGTGCCATTCAGCACTTGAGACTAGCCAGTCAGTGGTCTTGCCAGCAGCCCTCAGATAACAAACAAGGCTCTAGTGTGGTGGGGGGCAGTTCAAAGGGCACTTGTTCCCCTCAGGCCACACAATGGACCGGGAGAGTACCTGGCTGGCTGGCACACATAAACCCTTCTCCTCCCACCCCACTCTACCCTTGCCCCACTTCAAGCCCTTGCATCAATGCTATTGCTCCTGTTCCTTCCCTCCCCCAACCCAACCCTCACTTCCCGTCTCCTCTAACCCCTCTGGCTTGTGCACAACTGCTTGTGCTGACCTGAGCATGTACAACTACCCACCTCTGGGCACTAACAAGCCGCACCTTCCCTGAGAAGATGCTGTGAAGCAGCAAATGTGGCACCTGTGATAATACAGAAAGTTCACTGCCATCCTCTCTTCTCAAGCACACCAACTTTCAAGACCAGCCCCCGTGGACAGTGACAACGAGCTACTGTTGGGTCAAAACAATGCCACTTCTCAAATATCCTTCTGGGTGGGGGAGGGGCACAGTTATGGCAGAAAAATTGTACTGAGGAGGAAAGTGATGATCCTACAAAGGATTACTCAATTTTTTGAAGTATGATTTTACAAGATTTAGTGATGCACGGCTTGGAGTCTTTTAATCTCAAATACAGTCTGTGATCATTGTTCAGACTGTTTAACTGCAAACCAGTTGTCTATGATTATTTTTCACACTTAACCCCAATGCCACAGTCTGCAATTATTCTCTGCATTGTTCTAGCTCTGATCTGTCTGTGATTTGTTTTCACATTCTTTTAGTTTTAACGCAGCTGCTCCAGTTGGTTTGCTGACTACCCGTGCATATGCTATCTCTCCTACTACATGACAACGTATTGCTGCTGTGCTAAATGAATAAAGTGGCATTTGTAAATCAAGAAGAATAAGACTAATGACAATAACATAACTTATGTGTAGCAAGAGTAGCTGTGTATTTGTAGCATAAGTAGTTGTGTGTATGTAGCAGGAGCAGCTGTGTATGTGTAACATGAGTAACTGCGTATTGTCTTCCAGAAGATTAAAATGTCCAGAAACTTCCAAGGAGGACTGGGTCTTATCCCACACTAGCCACAGGGGGCCTTTCATGCACTGGTGGGAGGGGAAGAGCACACATTTTTTCTACCCCCTCCCCCATGACAGACTTCCATGAGAATTCTGGATACTGACAAGACAAACATAAATATCTTACTCTCAGCTTCTAGTTCCCACACCACTAGCATCCAAACGATCTGTTCCATGTTACTGAACAAACTCCGACTTATGTAACTAATATAACCATTGTAATGTACGGCATGTATTTTTCTTGTAGATTACAGTTTTCATGCAAATGATCTCATCTTACTCGATTTGTGCATGTGTGTGTGTGCATGTGCACACACGCATGCAAGGCGACTGAGTGTGTATGAATGTTCCTCTGTACTCTCCAGGTCATGGCCTTCTCAAAAGCAAATCCACATGATACAGCAACACCAGTGAAATTCTGCTTTATCAGCTACGTAAATTTTGATCTCAAGGAAAAGAAAACATGAAAAAGACCCATTTTAAAAACCGCCCAGCTTTGTTTAGTTTCAGTCAGGCCTCTGTTGGTCCATGTGACCTGACAATCCTGTTTGAGATTTCCTGATGCTTTTCTGCTCTCAGTGTCTACTGTGCACATGAAGATAACACCCAGAAAGGGAAACACTTCCTGATGGGCCAGCAGACCTGAACCTATCTTGTACATTCACACAGGCTAGAACCAACTGCATACACCACTTCTGTTTGTTATTCAGGTTGCAAGCAGGTAACTGCTGGGGTACAAGAAGACTATCCATGTGTCTGTGTGCTGCTTGGACACAGCCTATCCCACCAACAGCTGCACATCCTTTAAAAATGAAGACAACAATCAGGTAAAACAAAACTGATGATTTTCCCACTCCTCAGCCATCCTTATCAATGTTGAAATCCAACTGGCTTAGATTTGTTTAGAAAAGGTAAAAGCCTTGCAACAGAAGCAAACTGTTTCACGAAAAGGAGGAATAAAGCACAATAGAATATTTAGAATGATTTTTAAACATTGCTGACCAATAGCACTAAAAAAGTTTCTCGTACATTTAGTGCATCTCTCTGAACTGCACACACTTTCACATACATGTGCACACACACAATCTGACGCAAACATATATCAATATTTCTCTATCCTGATGTTTAAAATATTGTGAACGAATGGAAGGGAAAACTGAAAATGGCAATAAAATGAAGACCAATAAAAAACTTGTCAGTTATAAAATGCATTGAAAAATTTCCATTTAATGCAATCAAAAATCATTCAAGTTCACTGTGTTATTAATCTCCTTCGCAGTGTTAGCCAATTCGTGTCAATGAAATCAGACCAAATAAGATAAGGGCATGCTGGTCAGGAACTCAGAATGGTGCTGCATTAATTATGATTAATTATTAGAACTCATGTTAGCCACACTGGTGGCTGAGAAGTGAGAACTTGTCCACTATTTGCTGTCAGTGTCACATGTAAATGACAACCATCAGAACTCATTGTTCGCTGGACTGCTGATTGGAACTCAAAATGGAGGTGTGTCAATCAATTATCTGAATATTTGTTAACTCTAGATGGCTCTTTGCTTTGACCGTTGCCTCATGCTGTTCCTGGGGGGGGGGGGGGGGGGGGGGGGGGNNNGGGGGGCCAGATAGATCAGTTGGTAGAAAATGTGGACTAGCAGGTGGAAAGATGCTTGTTCAAATCCTGGTGTGGCCAAGGATGATTTCCTGAGTTAAACATTGTACAAGCTCCATTCGGCCAACTCCTCCCACATTAAACTGCATGTCTGAACTAGCCATCGTACTGGAGCTATCAGTTTGGTGTTTTTTTTCAGTGCATAACTTAGCAATAGGACCCCCATCCCCCTATGGTCCACTGTCTTGACATGCACCTAGTTTGCAGCGGGGTGTTCAGCAGTCAACAACCAACCATCATGCTGTCACCTGAAGGAACAGCTGTCATGAAAGCAATACAGAACCAAACAAGGATCTGTAGAATGTTCATTACTTTAGGTTTACTTGGTAGATTTTCACAGTTTGTTTAACCTTGTGTTTGTTTGCAGAATGGCCAATAATACAGTACCAAACAAGGACCTGCAGAATGTTCATTACTTGAGGTTTTCTTGGTAGATTTTCATTTTGTGTTTGTCTGCAGAATGGCCAATGTAACACATGCATTTTTGGAAGCAACGCACCTGACTGCTTGTTCTATCACTAAGTATCAGCTTGTTACTCTTCCCTGTAATTAATTATCATACTATCACACAGGTGTTCTGTCAATTTATTATCTACTTAATGAGCTTTCATGTTATTTTCTTCATAGTCTCTTCCTGCACAAAAATGGTACATGCATTTAACTGATGCGTGCACTCTAACACAGCTGGAAAGAGGTGATCTAGAATACTATAGTACAGGTAAGGATTGCAGTGGTGAAATCCATGGCCTGAAGCAGAGGCCATGGAACAAAACATGCAGTTGTGTCTTCAAACAGCTCAATAACCAAATATGTGAAAAGGAAAAGACAAAGGTTTAGTATGCTATATTATCATCATAAAGATGAGCTCAAGTGCCACACATACCACACTATTGAATTTATTACTATTTGCACTATTTTCCACAGCACTGACACTAAATAAAAACAAACCTTCCTGTCTATTCTGCCAGCTGACAGCAACTCCTTCCCTTGAGATCTTGGTCAAGACATGCAGATCTTTGACCTTAACATGTGTACATGCGTATGATGCTAACACTCAGTATTAAAGCAAAAGGACTCATCTGATTTTACATGGCATATTCAAAGTGAAAATCCCTGCAAAAAGCCACAAGTTTAAGGTTGCACAAACAATTTTGATGTCCCTTTCTAGCATTAAAGTCCTAACAGTCTCCCACCATTTGAGAAAAACAGGTGAGAACTGGCCTGGCTGGCAAATGTCAATGACCTCCCCAACATGCAGATGCTGACAAGGGCTACACTACATGCACAACGAATGAAATAAGCTCACTTAATAAAGCACCTGACAGAGAAACAAGTTAGCCTGTGCATTAAACGTCCCTGGTAATCTAAGCTGATGAAAACTCATAAACTTAGCTAAGACGAACTCTCTATTCAGATGGCTGACTTTCCTTGTAGCTGTAGTTATGTAGTACATGTAATAAATTACTAGATGAATGGCATGTTAACACACACACAAAAATAAAGTTTTTCTAAAGCCTTTTAACGATGTTTTGCAGCAGGCATGAGAAGGAAGAATCACTGAGTTAGCAGGAACCACTACACCGCATGAGTACAGCTAAGATTCCAAGAATGATTGCTTCCGCAGTTCCTGCGTGCACACTATAAATCAGAACTCCCAAGAATGGGGGTCACACTGAGAACTGCTCTGAAGGGAAGTAGGTGATAAAAGAAACTGGACCTTAGTAACGCTGCCACTGCCACTGCCAAGTGTTTTCTACTCTGACAACTTATATCCTTCCCTTGGTCACTTTTTGCTGTCAGTGTCACATGCAAATGACAACCAGATTAGGTGAGACTAAACCACACGTGTAATGAGTGTCCTTATATACAGTGCTGTCTAACATTAGTCCTGACTACATGAGAAATTAACATGGCTCTAGTCTGATTTCTTGGACTGCACGCTCTTATTTGATCTTGTTGGGCTGAGGTGAGAATCAGGTGACATGAACAATCTTGCCCTTCAAAACATGTGTTGTGGTCTCAACTGTAAAATCTGAAATTACAGCGAATGATATATGATGTTTCAGTCTTTTATTTAGGTTAAAAGTACCTATGACAAAAGTCTATCAATTTAAAAAAATTTCCAAAATTGTCCAGTGTAAAGTTATCTTTGAAAGTAGCATCATGCATGCTACAAGTTATATAAACAAGAAAAGAAAATGAAAATTTAAGACAGAAAACAGGATTATGAAAAAAAAATGAATGCATAAACAGGAAGGGAAGGAGCAAGAGTTGAGTCTGAGTGATATTAAAAACATGTACATCTGAAGACAAAAAACAAATGGCATAGCCCAAGACAACTCTTCATGGCTAGCAGTAACGCTAGCAGCATAAATGAAAAAAAAGCCTGGACAGCCACATTCTAGACATGAGGACAGCCACATTCTAGACATGAGGACAGCCACATTCTAGACATGAGGACAGCCACATTCTAGACATGAGGATAGCCACATTCTAGACATGAGGACAGCCACATTCTAGACATGAGGATAGCCACATTCTAGACATGAGGATAGCCATACTCCAGACATGAAGCAAAATAGGAAATTCTGAGACAGAACTAGAGACACTGACATGAGCCATGATGAGGCACCGTTAGAAAGTCAGGGGCAGAACTCTTGCTGCCATACATAAACACTATCCCATTAGACTTGATAAATAAACCCTACAGCTATTCTTTTCTTTTCTAAATCATTTCAGACAAACATTAAAGTTAAGAATGCACAATTATCATCAATATAACCAAAACTGGTGTATGTGCAAGCTACTAATGCAAAAGCTTTAGGCAATTTTGTTGGTGTTACTCACTGTGTTCCAATGCTTCACCTTCTTTTTTGGCATACGTGCACGAAAACTTTCCCTTGTTCCATTACAAATCAAAGGCAGTCACTGTCACCTAATACTGTACTTCAAACAACTACTGAATATGGTTCACAGCACCGAAGTGTGTGGCTTTTCTAAAAAAAAAAGCACCAGAGATTTCCGACAACAGAAAGTAGCTGTATGACAGTTAAACCTGATGTTCTTCCTCCCTTTCCAAGCAATATGGACATGTCATGACAGCTTCAACAGCCTTGTAATACAAGTTGTATACACTAACAGTAAAACAGTAGGCGTGTTTAGTTTTTCTTCCTTCTTTCACACTGGCTGTATTGCTGGTTGGCCAACATGCAACACTTTCCTTAATTTCAGTTCTACATTATTTGTAAATAGTAAATAACAGTTTTGTGCCCTCATTTAGATCATACCTTAACATGGTTTAATAAAAAAACTTGTCTATGCTGATTGAATTCTCAATAACTTCAATATCAATTATCCAATTTTTAAAAAATGACATATTAGTGTAGTTTTTATAAATGGTAATGTTCTTTTTCTTTTTATCATATCAACAGCTATGAACCCCTGCTAGTTTTTCTCTTATTTAATCTGTTTGACTAAAACTATTTACAGGCTTTCTCAACTATCCAACAAGAGTTTATCTTGATTTCCCTCTCCAATTATTACACCCGTCTTTACAGTGCCTTGGGACATCTATAAATCAATATAATACCAACTGCCAATAGTTCTTTATTTTTTCTGTCTTTCTCGGCCGCCCACCCTCGCTATTCCAATCCCTCCTTTCCGCCTACAACTCGTGTTCCGTGTTCCCATGGCTGCTATAGGCTACTATAGTATATAGTATAATCTCTGGGATACTGGTGGACGCTAATTTGTTTATTTTGCTCAATTTGACAGTTATTCATCCCTAGACTTGTGGGTAAAAATAACAGTTTGCCTCACTAAACAAAGAATGAACTTCTGGAAAGAGCTGTTAAATTTGTCAGCCACTACTGACATCTCACACAGAATCATTATCACAGTACACTGCGAGAGGCGTTCCTGGAATGCATTCCATTTTAATAAACTGACCAGAGAATAATTCTAATCCCTTGACTGACTTATTACAGAACCAATTTTACTGTTTACCCACCAGATGAGTTGTGGGAACTTCTGGCTCTCCATGGCAGCTGACTCACAGCATTAATTTGAAGAACTATAGCCATAAGTTTTCCCGAGCTACTCAGGATCAACCTCAAGATAGACCAGATCAGCACAGGAAAACAAAGATCGATTTAATACTACTTACCACTGCCGTTGGAGGTCATTGTCGATAAATACAGTTAAATTACATCATGTAAAGAATTGCTGTTCACTCTTGTAAATATGTATTGTTGATTCGCAAAGCGTTATGCCAACCTAGCTGTGCCATCGTCTCTCTCGCCAGCTAAACTTGAACTTCCGGAGGTCACATTAGCGGTTCACGTCTTTGGAACTCAGCTCGCAGTGCGCTCAAAAACCAATAGAGCGTTAGAGTGGCAGAAATTTTCAAGAAATCATACTTTTACTTTAGCTCTGAAAAGTAGTTAGTTGCGTGGATAGGCCAGATGACAAGATCTAATACTTTTTATTCTAATACTTTAATAACAGACTATTAGTATACACTGAAGAAAAAGCCAATATCTTAATTAGATCTAGTCTAGTCAAACAGTTGTTGTGCAACATATGATGTAATACCCTACTATACCAATAAACTGTCTGAGAAATGTATGTTACAAAAGTTTGCTTGGTTACAAAAGAGTCACGCTAAAGTGTAGCGAAGGATCAACCGGAAGGGAGGGGGCTGTTCGAAACTGACAAGTGAAACTTCATCGATTCTTCTGAACTTGCGGGGCTTGGAACATGAGTTTTTGTTGGTTTTACAAAAGTTTTTAGCCCCGTAAACTGAGCGCTGGATTAGTTAGGGTGGATTTTTTTTTGTTCGGTATTGGCTAGTTCACGGTCACACCCTTTCGCAGTCCACATAAAAAATTGGGGGGGGGGGGAGTGGTGATAAGGAAAAAGGTATAGGTCTAGCACCAAGTGAAAAATTCTTGTCCTGCTTTTAAGTTGAAGTTTTTCTGACTATATGACTAGACTTCTTATATTTTGAAAAGAAAGATAGTAGAGATGTGTACGCTAACAATGTACGCCTAGTCATGACGTATTCAATATTTGCTATGACTGCATCATAATTCATTGTGCCTCTTCCGTGTAGTCGTGCTGAATTTTTTTTTTACGTTTCCCTTGCTTTATACACCAGCTTACTTCCTATCACAAAGGCCACAGGGAAGATGTGGGAAAAGTTTTTATGTTGGCTGCACTGAACAATGGAAATTCTACCGTCGTGGGACCCCCCCCGCCCCCACCTTTGATTAACGACAGTTTCAGTAATGGCCATGTGTTCTGCTGTTGGACGCCTCACAATTCTGAGGATTTATTACCTGCTTGTCATATGGGAGGGCCCTCAGAGTTTAAAAATTAGGCTAAGGATGTAAAAATGTGAAGAAATCAGTTGAAACGGAACTGAGCCAAACTAAATTAAACGACAGACGACAGTTTCAGGGCATTACCACTTTGTCAGGACAACACAAACAGAAAGACATTACACCCGACAGGGGACTCGTATTCTCCTCGCAACGATCCCGAACGAAACTGCACGCACGCACCCAAGCCCACACACAAGCACTCACACCCTAACGTGTCGTGTCTTCCCACACTTCACAGCTTCAAAAGCACGGGAAGGATTATCAGGAGTCACGGAACACGACAAGCGTGTGTGCGCACGCGTGAAGGTAATTCTACCCCACCCCGGACTTGTCCCCGCTTCATTCAGCCAAGTGCCTGTTTCTGCTTTTGTCTTTCTCTCTGTTGTCCTGACGAAGGGGTAATGCCCCGAAACTGTCGGCGTTCTCTGTCGTCTATCGTTTTAGCTTGGCTCAGTTCCGTTTTTAACTTAGGTTTATCTCCAAGCGACAGTCACTTGTTCCTTTTTCTTAAAAAAAATCAGAGCATGGAATTGCCCCCCCCCCACCCCACGAAACGAAACTGTTTGACGTGCATGAACTTCCTTCAACAGCAATGAATGTGCTACTCCATCTGTCGACAGAAATGTGTTAATTTTTAAAAAATGCTTATTGCTATTTTATCAACAGAAAAAAAGGAACTTTGCAGATCTGCCATCTTTCGGCCCTCTCTTTGCTACGTGTTTGGGTACGGTAAGTTCCCTTGGTCACATGCATCTGCATACAGCTATGTTGAGCGCTGCCAGTACCTTTGTTTGGAGTTATCTTTCGATAATTTAAGCACTCGGTCCTCATTTGTTCTTTATTAATTCTTTTTCTTTCGTTTTTGTGTTGTCCTGATTAAGGGGTAGTGTCCCGAAACATGTATATTTCTCTTTGTCCTGTTCTAGCTTGGTCCAGTTCCTTTGTTTTAAATTCAAGAACAAGAAGAAAAATAACCGAGGCAGATTACTATTAGATATAGCACCATCATTGCTAAAAGATCACTCATCTTAAGTTAAAACCAAGAATGTTCACTGAACACACAGAAGCCATCGGGCATATCCATGATAAAGTTGATCCTTTAAAACAGGCGACCGTCAGGCACCGCGTCAAACCAGCATAGACCTCAAGCATACATTGCACTGTAATACACCACTTTCACATTATACCACTGTGCTGAATGTATTTGAAATGTTGTCTAAACTTGAGATCACAGCAGTAATAATTTGAATTTAAATCTTGAAATGAGTTACACCTATGCAACCATACACTTTCACACCATATTCTCTACCAACATGGAAGATTTGCACCTTAAGATGAACTGATGTCAACTCTTGACATCAAGTCACTCCAAATTTAAATGCTAGATCATTAAAAGCAGGACAATAAAGAGAATTGCTGGCAGTTTTCTGGGGGTAAAGTTGTTCACAACCGACTATCGTGACATCTAAAACATCTGAAATCCAAACTTCTCATGTCCTTTCGACATCATGTGCTGCTGCTTTGCAGTGCACGGCTGTCACAGAAATTTGAGCTGAGCATGAGAACTTAATCTAAGAAGGATCGACATTGTTGCTGGAAGAAAAGAGCGTTATCAGTACATTTGCAGGTATCTACTTGTAGTTTATCATTCAACCTTGAGTTTTGCAGGGGTGCAACTCGACCCACTGTGTATAGTCGACTTCTTCCTGAGTAGGGAGCCAACAAGGTTGCTATCAGCCATCATTCTCGTCAAACCCTTCTTTGAAATGTTTGTGCATGAGACTTCATGAACATGCATGTACCCACCACCTGCCTTTTGCATGAACCAGACGCTAAAGAGCAAAAAACAAAAAATAAAGCTAGCCATGAGGGAAAGACTCAGCTGTACTGCGCCATTTGAAGATCGTACATTTTTGATAGCATTTTAATCAGCATCGACCCCCCCCCCCCCAAAAAAACAGGTTAACATTTCTTTTGGTGTTGTGGGATATAGGACCAGCGGAAAAAATTCCATGCTCTGGATAAATTATGCACATATGTAATTAAAAAATGTCAGCAACTTGCAAAACCCATCTTTGTAATATTGGTCAGAATTTTCTCATCAGTTATAAAATGACCATATGAAATCAATGTAGCATGGTTACTTTGACAACCACTGTGTTCTTTGCACCACTGTTGTTAGGCATCAGATCTCTTCTGTCTGTAAAAGTACACATTGGCAAATTGAAGAAATCCTGCAGTTCTGTGATTGCTTGGTCAAACCCCCCCCCCCAAATAAATAAAACAGTCTTTCAAGGGAACAGCAAATGCAATATGTGGCCCGTTGTAAAAACTGGAGGAAAGTTCACATTCCACACACAAGAAATAAACACGAACTCCAATTAAATTGTTCTATTTTTTTAAAATTCCATACTCTTTTCGTACAGTTTTGTACACATACAGCTTGATGTACACCACTTGTTTTTATATTAACAGTTGCAGACTCAAGGGTTCACCAAGCAAAAGAACTTCCAAAATCTTACTTGCCAACCACAAACTCACACGCTATAAATATATTTTTAGAAAGACTATAAAATGACCACAGAGATCTAAAGCCAGTGGTCCACCTCATCCTGTCTACAAATAATTTCTCAAGTCTCTGACTACCAGACATGATAAAGCTCAACAGAGAATTTAGTTAAAACGTTTGATCTTTTCTCACACATTCAGACTTGTGCAAGCAACTCATGCCACTAGAGCCAAACGTTTTGCATACTCTGTGATTAAAGGTCCTGAATTATCTCCAGCTATTCTTAGAACAAAATAATAATGAAGACACGCACATATATACTGTGGCAACACAGTTCCAGAAACATGCCAAACCTTCAAAAACCATATGCGGTTGTCCCAGATAGGTTGCTATGATCATCAGTATAATCCCAGTCACTGTGCAGGATGGTACTAATGCCTCTTATTACTGTACACCTAGCTTGGCTTTCAGTGAGGCTGGCATCTCAGGGGGTGGTGGGCGAGGCAGGCGAAATATGACCTTGACAGAGTCGTAAATGAACCACTGCAGAGCTGTCAGTGTGCCGATCATAATGATCCTGGGGAACAAGCCTTTCCACATGGCTGCAAGACAGAAAAATTTCAGTGTTATATCCCTATTCATGTTATAAATTTGTGGTATGATCTAACACAACTGCAAGACATCCAAAGAAAAATGAACATCTTATGGTTCCGTGGTATGAATTCTTAAACGCCAGACTTTTATTTTATCATTAATCTTTTCCCCCAAGACCACAATGCCAGGATGCTGAATAATTATGTCCAAGCCAGTGACTTGAGTAATGCCAGGATGACTTGTAAAAGCCCAAGTCAGTCACACTCAGAAAGTCACAGGCTCAGGTGTACTGCTGTCACACACTTATGACTCAAGCACCTCCAACAGAACAGACATAAAGCTGCTGGTCTGAAGAATGTTGCCTGAACTGGCAGACATTCTTCGGGCCTGAAGGTGGATCTAAGGGAGTGTGTGAGCTGTCACAGGATTCTTGGTAGGTTCAATCAGGCATGGGAATAAGATAACCTACAAAAAACTGAAATCTGGTGGATATGATGGGAAAAGTAGCTCTGAATCAGTGCAATGTCGAGTGCTTACACAAAACCGGTGGCAACACAACTGCACACAGCAGGCAAAACAGGAACCAAGAATGGAAGGTTTGTCATGCAAAACTTTAGTCGGCGGTGGAAGAAAAAAAGGATTTTTTCCATATATAATGGCCTAAAAAACGGCATCTAATTTTTTGGGGCGGAAACCAACTAAAATATCCGCCAATGGCCAATTCCCAGCCTGTTTAACATCAGTCAGCATACAGTTTATATCAAGACAGAGCAAGAAGGGAAAGGGTGACTGGGGAAGACAGAACACTCCGAGAAAGACCTGAAGAAATTTTACAAATCCTGCTATGAAGAGCGCACAAGTACAGGAATCACATATTTCAAGCAATATTCACCTTTCCTTGGTCACTAGGAGTAGCAGCTTACAAGAACTACTCACCCATAAAACCCAGCTTCTTTGCAATCTGCATAAAGGTTGAACCCTTGTCCTGATTCAGCTTGGACACAATCGTATCAGCAGGGTGAGAGACAATGGCACAGAAAACTCCAGCTGCAAATAAAGTAAGTTATTTTTTTAACACATAACATTCTCTAAAAAAGGCATCTCAAGATATCTGTGTACTTCACCCATTTCTTTAAAGACAGAAAAAAGCACAGCAAAACACAAATGTTTAACCAGGGCATGAGCTTGCATCTGTTTGGTAGTACTTTTGCTTTTCTGCTTAGACTGAAACACTTAAAGACGAAGATTTGTCTTATACCGTTTCCAAGTCTTTCTTCAACCTTTTATCCCAGTTTAAGGTCAGTTCTAAACAGCAGTGACAGGCTATTTAGAAAGATTTAGCAGTGTTTTAGGAACTCTCCTTAATAAAATTCTTGATTCCCTGCCCCCCCCCC
>SMGT01010711.1:237864-258548 GCA_004794575.1 Lanistes nyassanus | reverse complement strand
AAAAAAAAAAGCTTTTGCTAATTTGGCAGTCGTCCCTCCCCCCTTCCCAAAAAAGCCACCCAGAGAGCACTGTTTTTTCTTTAAAATTAACAAAGTTTACTCATGACCTTACTTTTCCAAACACCCATTTTTGATGACAGTTCGTGGCATTTATTTATGCTGTCTCCTCTCAGAATAATTTCCATGTTTTTAATTAAAAAATTCAATTAACGAAATAAATTGATGCAGTTTACTTTTGAGTTGTATTTGATTTAATCCTATTGTCAAGACGATAAATTTTCCATCTGGCCTTGTATGCATGTTAACGGTACTAAATTTATTCCTTAACAGTGGATTTTTTCCTGCCTCTGAAAATGATTTAGCAAACCTGGAATAAATTTTATGCTCCTTGGACAACTGAATAGCTTAATATTTTTTTCATAAAAACTCAAAACAATAGACTCTACATACATACCAATGTAACCAGCAGCAAAAGTAACCACAAGTTGTTCAGGCTTTGAGCACTCCGAGCGTGGTTTGGGCACAACGTACTTGTAAAGGGCCTCGACTGTTCTCTCAAAGCAAGCAAACTTCATCATTGTGTAGGGAATCTGGCGTCCCCACAATGGTACAATGCCTTTGTAGAACCTGCAGGGAAAGTCTTGGTTGTAATATAAAAAAGTCAAGGACAGAGACATTCAGTAAAACCTCCCTATGAAGACCTTCCCTTACAGCATTACAACCTCCTCTTACACAAGTCCTACTTTGTTCCATAAATTACCTCCCTTTTCCTCACAGTGGATACAGCTGTTTCACAGAATATGAGACAGCAAAGAAAAAGAAAAGCAGAGGCCCCCTTCTCCCCCAAGCAGCAGGCCTAGTTCATGTAGAAATGACATGCAAATAATGCTTAGAGGATGGGGATAGGATATCATTTGCGAATAAATAAATACTAATACTGAATTTTCTTCATCAAACCACTAATTCAAATTTGAAAGCGTTTCTAAGTTCTCAATTCAAATCCATGTGCTGGGTTACGCTACGTTATTCTCTTTCAGTTACGACCTGATTTCGTTGCATTTTTTCCAAGTCTTAATAGGAAAGTTTTACGGAAGGTTGAAGAAAGCTATCATTCCTTTTCGAAGGAAAAAACTATGGAAAACAGATGGAGTGTAACATTTCGAGGCAGTCAAGCAAATCGTAGGTCGCCTGCCAGCTTTCAAGGTTGCAATAGTTCTACTACAGACAGCTGGAAAATGCTTCTAGTCTTCCATTTCCCCCCCACATATAGAAAATGTTCTACCTCCAATGTTTAAGCTTCATAATTTTTTTTATTTCCTGCTTTTACTGTTCTTGGCAGCTCAATTTTTGCAATCACCTCACAAGGCTCATTCTTAGAATGACAGCTTCACATCACGATAACAGATCCAATTTTCTCCTTCCTCTTGACAGTGCTCACAAATACACAAGTAGTTAGGAATCATTCTGGCTCTAGGCCATAGAGGTGGCCAAATCTCGTCCTCACTGCAGATTTCTGATCCACTTAGTACCATAGCAGTAGAACTGAACACTGAAGTAATTTCCTGTCCTAAATCAAACAAGCATACCCAGTAAATCCTTCTTCCTTGAAGATGCGAGGGGCTCCCTCGCGCAGTGTGGTTGACCATCCTGGCTGTGTCTGGATTCGAACTTTCACAGCCTCCATAGGACACAGGGCGATATCAGCAAAGAATTCTGCAGAAGCACTGGCTGCTAGATAAAGGGACGTTCTCCACAGGTATGCGTTTTCCTGTAAATGATTTTCTTTGGTAAATACCTGCCAACCATTTTGCAGGGTCAAAGCTCTAAATTAAATATTACCTATCTGATTACTGCAACAATAAGTGTATAACATTACCATCCCCACCCCAAGGCATTATAAGGTCAGTCTAAACTTTTTATAAAACAAACTGCTAGAAAAAAAGTAGAATACAAAATATGCCTTTCAAGGAAATCCTTTAACAGCACTACTTGTGTCATTTGTTTCAGATTCTGAAAATAACCATTTTGAAATCTTGTTACAAAAATCTTAACTGCCAGTGCTAGTAGTATATGCACAGTGGATCCTATGAAAGGCAGACACAGGGATGGTAAAACCTCTTTTTACTTTAAGGGAGTTGACATCTAAAAAGACAAAAAAACACCCTCTAACCCAAATGACTGTGTTAAGACTAATTACCTAGTACTTTGGTGTCATTTTAGGGCACATACTCTGAAGCCTTTTTTAACTTTAACACATGAAAAGTTGGCTACCATTAACATTTATTTCCTCTTCATCACTGCCTGAATGTGACAGTTATATTTTTTAATTTGCAACTAAAACTCAGTTACATAACTGTGAAAACTTCAGAGTACATAAAAATCTTTATACAAGTGTGTTCTGAAGTGACAATAATAATAAAGTGACATTTTATTACAAATACCTCTTGCAGTTTTTAATTAGCACATAACAGCTACTACCTGAATTTATAACCTCTAATTATTACTAAAATATATCCATAATCCGTTAATACAGAACTATTTTTCTTTCACTATACTTTGCCATTTTGACAATGATGGCTGCCAATAATGAACCTCAATTCCCGCTACCATACTAAGATTTTTTTTAACTTAAGCATTGCCTCTGGCTTCAAGACCTGCCTTACTAGGGTGGCATTTAGCTTTAAATTACTATCAAAGGTAGCATGAAGATGTTAATTATATTGTGTCTGACCCCAGGACAAGTGAATCACAACCAGCAGCATGTGAGAACCATTTGAGAAAACGAAGCCAACCAGTACCCACAAGATTGCAATGGGCAAATTCATGAACCTAAGACGGTGTACAATGGTAGGCCCCATTTATCAGATTCCCTGACTTTCTACGACGTTTCACGAAAATGTGTAATTTCCTGACTTTCCAGGTTGACCTGACCAGAACACACCCTGAAAATGTTCCCATTAAAAAAAAAAAAGAGTCAAAATCAATGCCATAAAGTGTGTACTTTGTGCACTGATTTAACGTCCAAAACCCTGAATGTACTTGAATCAAGATTTCAAAACTTCCTGCTAAAACTATCATATACAATTACAAGACAATAACAAAAACTCCTCGAGCAGTCAAATCCCAGAACATGCGAGCTACATAGAGGTAGGATATAAGGCCAGGATCATAAATGGTTTTCCATTGTGCCTTTTGGTCTTTACAAGTCTGCCCATGGTGCCCACACCCACCACCTGTGCCTTCAGAGATGAGAAATATTGCATTTTTCCAGAAAGCACTTTTCTTTCCTGGGCGAAGTGTACAAAATGCATCTTTGCTTTAAAAAAAGTGATCCCCGTGTTATGTATGCAAACAGATCCAGTATTTGACTGAGGAAGACTACAAACCTCTCCAAGCATGTTGCCATACATAATTTTGAAGAGCTCGTAGAAGCCAAACTTTCCCACGCCCTGCATGGAATAGCCGAAGAATGTCGGCGCCCATCCTTTTCCGAGTGCCCGCACCCCTTCTTCCGCCAGTGTGACCTTAAATCCCTTGATGATGTTTCCATACTTAGCTGGATTAACCTGTAAATTCACACAGTATCAATAGCGGAAATCTCGTCACCGATGCAAAATGTAATCCAGGTTAACAGCACACAGCAAAAAGAACCACTGTCTTTAGCTTTAAAAAAATTGTTTGATAATGCACGAGGGGTACCCAATAATTAAAATTTGTATCCTTCGTAACCTTAAAAAGGTCCTACCAAAACACCCTGACGTTAACACTTTGGAATTTTTTTCTGCAAAATGTTACAAAAGACAGAAGATATAAGCCAAATTCACTTCATAAATGATAAAATCCTCTTAATCACTAAAACATTCGCTTCAATGGTGCAAGAGAAATAACTGCTGAGGGTCAATGCAGTTTAAAAGTCCTTTCATATTTACTGATGTTTACAGATTAGTTGAGAGTATTTTCTGAATTTTTTTAAAGTGGTGTGTTGATGAAAATGCAATAGCACTGTCACAAAAGATAAGCTTCCATAGTATAATAAAAGACAAAATTTATCTTCAGCTATCTCAGAAGGCTAAAAACTGCTGGATGCAAAAGACAAATTCTGCATGACAGTCTGTGGCGATGATTGTGGATTTTGACTGCCGTTTTGCTCAGCTCACCAAAATTAATATTTTTAAGGAATATCAAACTTGGAAAAATCACAGAATCAGTTAAGGACCCTTTTTCTGTTGCTGTTTGCATGGTTTTAAATTATGTGCAAATGAAGTTTGGGTTTGAAGTTCTATTATTTCATCAAAACCACCTACAACCATACGACTGTAGTATAAAGACTTGAAAAACAGTTTGTAATGTCTGATTGAATCAACGAATAATGCACCACACACACACACACACACACAAAATGTTGAACTAGGTGTGCAAGTCAGCAAAGATTACTAATTCGGAAGCGGGTTGTGTGGGAAGAAAACCTAACAAACCTGGATACGGCACTTCACCAAATCAAGAGGGACCACTGCCGTGTGAGTCAAGCCACAGCTCAGAAGACCGCCAAAGGCACAGTATGCATAGTAAGTGCCAGATCCAAACTCACAGCTGTATTCTGTCAGACCCAGAGAAAATAAACATTTATCCACAGGGCTACTGCAGCTCACACGTCTGTCAATTGGCACTTACAATGAAACCACGATATCCTGACACCTTTAAGGGTTGACTCCAGCACCTAATCAGTTATATCGTTGCATGCTGATTAAAAGGCTAAATACTCAGGACTGCCCAATAGCTGGGGACACCTAGACCCAGCTGTATGTATGGTTGCCATCAAGCCTCCCAAATGGGTCAGCATTTTTTCCATCACAATTCGTTCTAGATGATTTTCTGAGGAAACCAAAAAATCCAGACCATGGCTCCAGTCAACTAAATGAGAAGTTGAGAACCGCCAACCAACATAGATATAGAATGTCATACATTGTTGAAAGTCAACTACCATTACCTAATCAACTCTTTATTTTGTAATAGCTTTTTATTTGTTGGCTATTTTGTAGTGTGAAACATCCTGGCACAAAAACACATTTTAAAGTATCATTAAATGCACATGTCAACATTGATTTAACTTCAGTTTCATTCATGTTAACTGTACTGTATATTTTTATGCCCCAAACTGGGCCAGTCGATTTTTATGGGGGACTAATAAACACGCCCATCCAAGCATGCTGATGAAATGGCTGAGCGTAAAGACCTGCTAATGGCCCAGGACAGCTAAAAAGTAAACCCTATGGGCAGTTGGGGAAAACACTGATGTTTAGTACTGGACTACACTTGTATTTTAACATGAAACAGTAAAACATTTGAAAAACATTCTAATGTGCAAAACACAAATTCGGTTGTAAAAAGTGCTATTTTGTATTACTTCAATGTATTACCAACAATCATACTTTCTTAGTTCGATTTTTTTTGGCATGGACAGCCACCTTATTCCTATGAGTAAATAGAATCAGCTATACAGAAAATCAACACAAAGTAAAAATAAAATAAAAAAACAACTTGAATCAGCAATAAACAATGAAAAATTGTTAATGTTACTTCTGCATGCACTTTTAATATTTCAAATATACTATAATTTCCTGGATAAAGTGTGTACACCAAAGAAAATGACCCATATAAATAAAAACTAAGTCTGGAACATATTGAGTACCTATAGGCTATAAAAGCCTGGACAGCTCATTGGTACTGGTAGAGCTTTAGACTTTCAGCTGCTGAAGCATTTGCAGACTTAAACCCCCCTCCTCCCACTACTATTTAAGTGTTTCTGCGCTTGCCATCTTATTGCAGCTACAACCCTGGGTAAGTTTTGGTGGTTGGTTAGATATAAGACCCTATCCCTCTCATGGCTCCAAATCCTCAAAAGAAAAACTTCTGTAAAATAAGCAATCAGCCTGTGCTGAGAACACTGTATGGTGGAACAAAGGACAAACCTGCAGCATGTAGTCTGATCTGCTTTAATTCAGACACTATGCCAAACTGAAACTTTCTGACAGCACTAGTAACAATTTCAAACCGGTAGCTAAAACCAAGTATACGCTAACCTGATTTCAATCATAAGCTCTCGCTATAGTCATTATAATCTGATTCTAGAATAGCCATCAAATTTTTCGTCTATAAATTCAGTGTGAATTTATGTTTAGCCAAGAACATACCACATAATAAATGTCAAACAGAATAAAGACCATAGATGCAAGTGCTTAAAATTAAAAATATTCAAAAACAAACATACAAATTTGGGGGCGAGGGGAGGTAAAACTGAAATGCAATTCAAATGTGGTTTTTATCTTTACTACTTGCCTCCATCACTGCTGGCTTTCTGCTTTTCTTTCTCTAGAGAAAAGTTGGGGGAGATTTAGAGAAGGGTGTAACCAAACCCAGACAGGAATTTTTTTGTAACTCCTTAAACATTTAACAATTATCTGTACCAAGGTAGGACAAAAACAGTCTACATTTGGGACATTGGGCCTTAGCCAGGACAAGACAGACAAAAAAGGAAACATTACATGGACACTTATCTGGTGTGAGCAGAGAGGTGAAGACAGTCTAAAAGTAAACCAGATTATATACATGTACACAGTAAAACACTGAACATGGTATGTCATTAGTAATGTATATTAATAGGTCCACTTCTGACATCAAGGCCCTCCCAGCACTGCATATGTAGCAAGCTGGTGTGGCACATAACTGCGAGAAGCATGAAATGATATGGCAACCTCATTTAAAAAATACAGAAGTCATCAGCAATCAAGCAAATTGTTCTTAATTATCTTGGTTAGATATGGGACCCTTGATCAGCGGATCAGTTACTGACTGTAGCAGAAACCTAATACGTTGGCAAATGGGTCGGGGTTTAACCCTTGCAGTGCAATGGTCCACGATCATAGCTTTCCCTGTCGAGCACAGTACAGCTTGTGGCAGGTGTGCATCCTTTGATTTTAGGCACGATTTCTGCATGAGTATTGCATTATATCCAGCAGCGTAAAGGTTAAGACCTGCGTTTCCATACAGCTTTTAACTGAAATAGCTGGTTTCAAAAAGTGCATTCAAAACCCCAGTTCTATATGCATGCACAATGTGTGGCACATTAGTACTTCCAGAATTTTGTTATATTATTCTGCAGATAAATATTGATAGTATGATGCACATGCTGAGCATCATGAGCTTCGTCAATCAAATTAGCGTTTAATTAAACCCCTGTGGAATGTTCACCATATGAAGAGGCTTACAGTGTAAATGGTTTCTGCGTAACACCTCCACGACAATGTTCCACAAAATTGCATTTTCAAGTTCGAAGTGCATCTGTAAAGCTAACTATTCAAATAACTGCACACACCAAATACAAGAAACTGCTCAAAAGAAATTCCATACCATGGCAGATATTATCTTATCAACCCATCGCTTTGGAGACCGTATGCCAAGAGAAATTTGCTACGGCTGACAGCACAGAGGGGTTTTACTTTTTTTTTTGTACACAGAATTCACACTGGACGGATTTCAGGTAGGAATCATTCAATTAGGTAGTGCCACACTCTGAGAAATATGTGTATCGTCGGTGATCTCAGCATCGCAGGCCTGGCCATTTACACACCATGATGCGTTACCTCTTTGAAACAGTCACTGATTTTACCTCGATATATGGATGACACAAATCACCATGGGATGTACTTGGTACAAAAACAAACAGGAAGAAATAAGCTTTTTAACAATACAAGGGTCAATAAAATGTCTTAGCAGTGCAGAGATATTTATCTGTAAATGAAAAAACATCCAAACCTACATTCGGGAAAATTCTCACGAAAATTTGGACAAAACGTTTAATACCCAAAACTACCAAAAATATCACAGAAAGTCAGTATTTACTGGATAAATCCCATTATTATGCTTCTACAGATGACCACGATTAATATTTATTAGCGAATAACACTACAGCCTCAGAGTGTGGCACAAACTCCTGAAGACAACCGTCCCATCAAACAACTTTCCAGCTCTCTTCAAGAGGAGAAGCTGTATCAGCAGTTTATCAGCTTGACTGCAGGTTGTTTGGCCATGAACCCTTCCCAGATGCCAAAATACTGCTTTCTGTTGTATCAAGCAAAATCATAGTCTAGTTACTGATAATTTTGAAAAGAAAATTTTGGCTGATGCTAATTCAATGCGTTTACATTTTTTCTTTCAGCTTGCATTGGAACTATATTTTTATCGCTTGTTTTTTTCCTACATTTTTTCGATAAGATACATAGAGACCACAGGAGTTAGTGGAATTCTTACATGCGACGAAACCATCTAGGCACGTCAAGTGTGTACAGTAAATTAATCTAACAAGAAATAGTAAGGACTATTGAACAGTTTCTTTTGTAAAATTGTATCATTATTTTGATGTTTGATATGTAGATTACTGCACTTGTGGTAGTTTGCAAGCAAAATTTAATTTGAATCCTGACGAAATCTATGAGTTCACAGTGGTATCAACAGATAACCCTACGTCGGGACTGTGTTAATCAGGCATCTCTAAAGGTTTAATTCTTCCCGTGTCAAACTTTCCTGACGAATGACTTGAAGCCACTGTTGTCTTTAAGTATCTTGGTAACTATGCTCAGCGTGGTACCAGTAGTGACGATATTGTTTCCCACATAATCTTGACATCTGATCCTTTAAACCCCTAACGTGAGATATGGCATGCAAACAATTTCCGATTCATATAAATATATATAGAGATATAAAATGAAATTTTAAATACAACTTTTTTCGTAAGACTGTTTACCTGTTGCATCGGCACAAGCGATGGTTCGTTTATCATTAACTAGTAGAGGTGCCGATAAAGCTACTGGTTCTGGCAAAGCTTCTTGTACCGGCTCTGGCTCTGGCAAAGCTTCTGGTTCAGGTTCTGGTATATCTTCTGCAACATCTTCTGCAACATCTTCTGCTGGTGCTTCACCTTCTGCTTCGTCCTCGCATCTTGCTCTAAAATGAAACGGGCTTGAGAAGATATTCTTCTTCCACGCGGAAAAAAATGAAGTTGACATGGCGCCCTGAAACAGCAGTTCAATATTGCAAAAAATACAGCTATATCTGATGACCAATCGCCAGTACAGAAGCAGTTATAGTCTAAAATCAAATACTTAAGTCTAAAATGATTTGACCGAATGTCCTCTACCTGTCGAAGATGGCGTGCTCCGCGGAGAGGCCCCGTAGGATCACGTGGACGAGAGTATGTGACGTCATAAGGTCGCTTAGAACTAGGGAAAAAGCGGACTCTCCCTGTGTCGATTATAGACTCTAGTCTCTGCGTGCATATGTACGTGTGGGAGATTCATTCATGATCTGATTAATTCTAGAGGAATCAAGATTTTTGTTTAAATTTTCCGTAGAATTTTTAAAAAAACGTTTATTCCCTTTAGGCTAGTTATATATCATACTAGCTTGGGGACCCCCACCCCTACCCCTTTTACTAAGCCCCTAACCCCGACCCTTGTCTGCCGTCTTCCCGTTAGGCAAGGGAAAGTACTCTTCATACAAAAGGGAAAGATTGTGGTGATCTCCCTTGCGCCCTCATCGCTGTGTGCATGACTTTGGGCGTCGTCATATTTATTATTTCATTTTTGTTTAGGCTTAGGTACAGGGTCCAAATATGGCCTTTGGCCATCTGTGGGTGAAAAGGAACCCGCGTGCCGAATTTAGTGTGGATCGGTTCAGGCGTGCGGATTTGTATCACGAGTACACCCACTCATTCAAACACAAACATTTGGCTTTAGACGGTTATGATCACGATGTTAACAATGGTATGATTTAGAAAGCTTTATTGAAACATATTGTCGACAGCTCTGTGCTGGGCTTAAGAGATATATTAGGTGAATTAAGAAACGGCGATAAAAAAGCAGGAGCAATAGGAGGAAGGGTAAGGAAAGTTTTAAGGCAGTGGCTATTTGCACGGACCCGTTTATTACGAAATTGACAGCATTTCTCGTCTTCTCGACTAAAACTTGGCAGTTGGTATTTGCAGTGTCCCGTGCACATAGAATCCGAGGCTATTCGCACGGCTGATTCTTCAGCATCACGTCTTATAGCTACTGAGAAGACTTCAAGCCGTTGATCGTTAGCTGAATGGTATCGAAATGGGCTTTCGCGGTTATGGCATGGGTTTGAAACATGTTTGTTCACGACTTTTTTTGGGGGGGATGGGGGTGTTAGGGTTAGTTTTATGTCACAGGTTGAAAACCCATATTTGCTCACGATTTTTTTTTGGGGGGGGGGAGGAGGAGAAGGCGTTGTATGGGTAGGAGTGGGTATTCGGTAGGGTTTCTTTTTATGTATAAGCTCAAGCCTGTGTCTTTGCACTGAGCGGAATGAAAAGTTATGACGTCAGCCTGTGCAAATAGCCTCGGATTCTATGTGCAGGGGACAGTGCAAATAGCCACTGCCAAGTTTTAACCGAGAAGACGGGAAATGATTTCCTGTTCATAATAAACGTCCTTACCATGCTAACCTTAAGGAGGTAACAGCAGGATTTGGCATTTATCGAATATGTGTACCTACATGTTCGACGGCAGTGGCAGCGACGCTATATTATAGCAAAGATAGTACACAGATAACAGCATCATGGAAAACTCATCATGGAAAAATGCGAATTGTACATGTTCACCGTGTTAATCTGCAGCAGCTGGCAATGTGGCCTAACAACTAACTAATGTTTGCATCACGCAACGAAGACTGTCTAGCATGGATGTAGCTGTGTCATGCAGCACTGTTAGCATGGATGTGGCTGTCTCAAGCAGGACTGTCTACCATGGATATGGCTGTCGCGTAGTACTGTCTAGAATGGATGCAGCACTGACCATCCAGCGCGCAATTTTTGTTATGCTGATCGTCAAGAATCCAATGATTGTGTCACGCAGTGCTAACCGTCTAGCAGTCTAGCATGCGCATAGCTGTGGTTGAGAGGCTACAAGGGTGCTGACGAAGGATGTGTACAGTCGCGAACCGTCTAAAACTTAAGGCATTTGATTCATCTGTGTGACAGTTTTTTTTGACAGGGATCGTGAAAGAACTGTTATAATGACTACATAGTTTCTAGGACAACAACTATGCTGGTGTACCTGCATGCACTTATGTGTGTATGCGTGACTAGGTCCACTGCATCTTGTTCACACACGTCATCTAGACCGTACGTCCTTCACCATCTCAGGTGGTCGCTATTATATATATAGAGAGTCCAGTGCAGTTATAGTCTTCTTCAGTGTTCAAGAGGCAATTGGGTGCTATGCGATAGTTCTACAGCCATGGCCTGTGACAACATGACTCCTGCACAGTCTGTCTTATATGTGCTTTGTCAGTTTAAACGCCTGAATCGCACTTTGTCTCACCCTAACCACTGAACCTTGGGTCAGCATTTGTTTCTATGTCTGGTGACGATACACTTGAGTGCGCAGCGCACGACAAAACAGCAGACGTGGTACGTCACAAGATGGCAGAAAGTGCTGTGAGGCGATGCGTACACACATAGTAAATAGTGGTTGAAGGAGCGTTCTGCATGGTGGCAAAGAAGTGGAGGCACTACCCGTAAGTTATCGAGTTCCAGTATTTAGTCTCTGAAAACAAAATTTTATGTAGGACTCATTCGTTATCTTTTCTGATACCAGCAGGAGTACATAGCGTGCCTGAACGATAAGAGACGTTCGTGGTTTTTATCTCTCGCCTATTGCCGAAACTGGAAAAATATGAAAAAATATGGGAATTGTCTGTCAGAAGTTGGCTAGCTGGGCTGTGGATTTGTTTGGCGCAGGGCGCAGTTAACTCGTACTATCACTACAGTCATCTTTCTGACGTGTCGTGTTGTTTGGGAAAGTTAACTCCTAATAATAATGCAAAAGCTGGGAAGAGTTGTATCCCTTCAAGTGGAGTGCGCCCACAGTGACTTCTTAAAATCTATTACATAGAAAACACCACGTACATAGCTTTACGTGGAGCCAGCACAGAAACTCTAGTCCAGTCGTACTGCAAAAGGCTTTGAAATAAAATTGTCGGGGGCGCAACCAGCTGTACCATTGTTTCTGTACGTGAAACAAAAATAAAATGTTGGGTCTGCGGTCAAGTTCACACAAAAATATTTCAAAAATAAAGAAAAAATTTGGAAAGACACAGTCGCGGCATTTGGTTTGGTCTGATTGTTGGTTGCGTATCAGGACGGTGTTGCTTGGACAAGTTCACATGCTGCCACACTGGGACTGCTGTGTCCCAGGCTTCAGTACCAGTCAGTCACATACTGACACCGGGCCAACCAGTCCTAGTACTGTTCCCTGTAGTGCTAGGCGTCTGGCAGGGCAGCTACTAGATTGTCAATGTTTAAGTTTTGGGCATGACTTCGCCGGGGCGCGAACCACCAGTCCCCCGCCTCGGAAGAGCTGTTTTTTTTTTGTCGGAATACCAACACTAACATAAATGCACAAATATGTTTTCAGTAATTATGCTAGCATAAATCTATGAAGGTAGCTTTTTTTTTAAATACAGAAGATCAACGCACATTTGTTTAGAATGTTGAAAGAAAGTCAGTCACCTTTATAACCCGACATAAACTATTAAAGCACAGACTTCAATGCAGTGCATAAGAGCCCATAGTTCAGAGTAAGGAAAAAAACTGAACTGGTGTTTCTACTGATTCCTTAGCTTCCCCACGCCATTGTTTCGCCATCAGACTGTTGCGGGGAAGAAGAAAACATGGAAGACGATTCCCTAACCCACCATCTGCAGCCTCACCTGAAGTCCTCAGCAGGATCCACAGGCCACCACAGCCCGGCTGACACCTCTGCAGACTTCGACAACCCCGCCCTAGCCCTAAGCGATGGCGGCGAGCAAGCACGAACGACGCGGAACTGGGAGCGTTTCGATGACGACGAAAGCGTCAAGGCAAACGAGCAGAGCGTAGCGAGGGGCGCGGACATCGCAGGCAGCGCACGACTTCCGGCCCCCCTACATCCTGCAAGCTCCCAGCCTGCTCCAGCCACCGTCTCCAAGGTAGAGAGGACAGCCGTGGCCTCACATCCGGTGTACTTCGATTGCCGCAGCGGTGAGGCAGTGGTAGTGGCTGGCGACATGTCTGTCGACTCACAGGGGGCTTCTGTCATCTCCACCAGACACATCCCTGAACGCTGGCGGGAGAAGATGAGGCCGCTTCGTGCCCGGGAAATAAAGGTAACTCAGGGGCCTTTACTCCGTCTGCAGCCTCTCATTTTCCTCTTGCTTCTTCCCTTCTTTCTTCAGTTTTCTCCCCTCTTCAAATGGTCCCTATTCTTCGTCCTTAATCATTTTTATTTTACTGGAAGGGAAAAAATTGCGTAAACAATGACCAGGAGAGTTGGAATTAAAGAAAACCCAGCAAATCTGTTAATCTTCACATAACTATTGACATTTGTCTTTTGTGAAAGCTATCGTTAGGTTCTTTGGGTGCCACAACTTGATCCCTGAATAAAAGGTTAACTTATTTTTGGTGATAGAATTTAGTGTGGGATGGGGGCGGGGGTGCTTGGAACTCTGGGGTGTGTTCCGTTCATCAGGTTTGTGCACAGGGGACAATAACAAAAAATGATTTCATTTCAAAAGTGATTGATTATATTTAACACAAGAGTTCTTTCGTAAAAGGGGATCCTTTCTAGGTGTATTTAAAAGACACACCTAGTTGTTTTAGAGGAAAGATGACGCTCGCAAAAGACCTTTATAATAACTGGGGAGGTTGGGTAAATAGGACGTGCGTCATTCCGACTGGAAAGGCTCGTAACTCTTAGTGTGCTAATAGCTCATCCCTCTGTCCTGGAGCAGCTTCTCAAGGCCTTCAGCATCGTCGCCGTGCTGCTGTTCTTCCCCACGGGCATCCCCGCGGTGGTCTTTGCCTGGCGCACGCGGCGCGAGTTTGACGCGGGCATCCTGCGGGGCGACATGGAGCGCGCGCTGAGGCTGGCCCGCCGCACCAAGGCCCTGATCGTGCTGTCGGCCGTGCTGGCTATCACCGCTGCCCTCCTGGCCTTCGCCTTGGTGCAGGGCAACCTCCATGGCTATGACGTCGACACCAACTACCTGGGCTCCTCCTCCGCAAGCGGCTGAACGCGCCAGGGAACGCGCGGAGTCTGGCTGTAGTGTGGGCACACCTGGAATCTATGGTGCAATCTCCTTGACCCACCAGACCCCAACACGTGACAATAGGCACCAGGAGGTGGCGTCCTTCTACAGCTGTGCACTGAACGAACCACAAGACCGATAGCTGCAGTAAGATGGCCAGTGCGGACACCATCAGGGAAATTGCCACGTAGTCTGCACAATGTTTCAGTCCAGGATATAATCCTTTGTCACTTCTGGATTCGAACCAGCAGCCTTTTACACGCTAGTTCGCAGGATTATCCACGAGCTATCCTGGCTCCCCACTAGCTAGGTCGTGACGTCAGAGGTCTTGTACTGGACTGGAGGAGCTATGACGTCAACGCCTGGTTTTATTGAGGGTTGTTGTGTCTGTGGTAGCTGGGATTTGAAGTTAATTTAGCTGTGGTGGAATGGACCGAAAATTTATTTATTTAGAGAGAGAGACTGCGTGTTCCAGTGTGCCAGGGGTCACACCACCTGTGGGTTAGTGTGATCCAGTGCCAACACATCAACATATCAACGTATCATCATATCAACGTATCTATATACAAACACGAGCTGTGATGGAGTCATAACAATGTAAACTAATTTCTACGATTTGTTTTTGATTGGCTAAATGAAAAGTTTGAATTCTGTCAGGATTACCTCTAGACAAGACAAGACACTGACCAGTTGCGGTGCCTGAGCCCAGCATCCAGCTGTTTTTGTCTCTCTCCCTACCCAGCCTCTCCCCAAGCTTCTAGCTTAGCACAGCGGTGAGGGCAAAGCTGTGACCCCTGGATCTTGTCGAGTGAAAAAAGCTGTGACCCCAGAGTGTCATCATTGTGACTTGCTTGGTTGCTTGGGCTGCTGGTTAGAGCCAGAATGTCCAGGATCTTCTCCGAAAAAAATTCCCTTTTTTTGGAAAATAATTTGTACATTCATTCCATTTGGGTGAAATCACACACACACACACACAGACGCAAGAACTAACCTCAGTTTTAATAATTATAGCCGAACGGGGGAAATGTTTACTATTCTCTGAGAACTGAGGACAACACACTAGATAAGCAGCTCACTAGACGTGTTGGAAGCAGCCACGTTTTCTCAGTGAGTGTATATTGGAAGCATTCATGAGACTTTTAAAAATTGGACCTTATACCCGATCGCATTACAGTCTGCTGGTGCTGAAGGTAGTCTGTCACGCGAGATCGACTGTATGACCACGAATAGGGTTTGGCTGAGATTTTAACCATCATTTTTGTATAAATATGACTTTTGTTTAAACCAGGCCAGTTGATGCTGAGAACTTTTTTCAATGGGATTGTTAAATATGTGCCTTGCGGGTTTTGTCTTTTTCGACGTTTGTTTCGAAAATTCTTGCTAATACCTTTACATATCTGCTTGTTTGGGGCGTCTGTGTAGTGAGATACGGCGGCAACATTATTATAGTACTGTAGCTACACGAACAGTGCCGTGACGGACTGGCCAGGTTGTACACGACTGGCTGCTAAGAAAGCACAAAGTCCCACATTCTTGTCCACATCACACGTTTCACAGCCAGCTGTCACTTATTTTTGGCGACAGGATGGACGATCAATCATGCCGCTGAATCGCTGATCTTTTGAGATATTAGTCGGTTCTGAGGAGGAGGAGGAGGTGGTGGGGCTTGGTGGGGCTTGGTGGTGGTGGGCAGGGTGCTTCGTTTTGATGGCGTTCACTTAGATCGTTTGTGCGGCGGTATATACTTTCAGAGTTCAAGTTTTTGGAGATTGCAGAAGTGTTTCTTCCAATCTTATGTGGTTACAAAACATCCACTATATATTTTTTTCATGCATTAATTTTTTTAGAGAGTGCTTATTCAAAGCAACGATCTGGATGAATTCTTACATAACATCTGATTCTTATTCTTCACCATTTGCTCAGACAAAATCCGATTGAAATACACTTGTCATCTTACGTCCAAGAAAGATATTGATAACAGTTAAGAGGTTATAACCATCGATGCTTTTTTATTGGTCGTTTATTGACAGCTAGGAGATGAAGTACTTTTCACATGGATTTCATATTTAATTAGTTCAGGAACGAATGACTGACAATCTAACAGTTATGTGAAGTAAAATTCTTCAAACACTTTTTTCGTATATGTTTTAAGTAAGCAGCATCTTTCATCTGTATCTTGCACTTTTGCAGCTGCGTGTATGTGTGTGTGCTTGCATGCGCTTTAGACCTATAGATTTTATTTGTGTCCCTATCTGTACTGCCAACACATATCTATTCGGATTACATTTACAGGTTGCAAAATGTAATTACCGTTATTGTCCTTGACTGGCGCATCATACCTCCCAAAGGCGCGCACACACATAGACACACCTTCATACAACAAACTGCTTGGTTTTCGTAGTGGAATGGTAAATATTTTAATACCCATTTTTAGCCCGTCAAAGGTCTGCTAATCACATAATTTAAACATGAAGGCCAATTCATCTATCGATTAGTAATTTTGAGAAGAAAATGTGGCACTCACACAGAGCATAAACACCGTGAACTTTTTTTTTTAAAGTACACAATTGGAAATCGAAGACACTCAAACTTTCAATCAACTTACACAACATCAATTTTTGAAAAGACGTGGATGTAACACTGAAATGTAGCATAAAAAAGATACACCGAGATCCACAGCAACACTTAAAAACTTCTGGAATGAATTTTTTGGTAAGCACCAGGATGTTAATTATGCCACTTATAAACGAATGTACGCTGACAGCAGTGCGTCGTTACCAGAACAAGCACGAACGAGAACCGCAAGCATTCGGGTGTTTTGCACTCGCGAGTAGGCGCGCACCCCCCTGCAGTCACACACGCCGACCCACCCAGCCATCCTCTCTCTCCTCCTCTGGCACACACAGAGACACGGTTATACCCAAGTGTATACGCAAACATACATGCGCTCTCCTACACAAAAAATTGTAAGCGCTACCCACTTAATTACAGATTTAACCACACAAACGCACTCGCACACTCGCACACAAACGTAGGACGTACCGGTCTTCAGATGTTCTCCATGCGTGCAAACAATGCAGACAGTAATTTCCGACTTTTTCACCGAGGTCATCTGATGACGTACAATAGCTTATACTCACAGTGACTGTTTGAAGGCAAAGGAGAAGAACGTTAAAAAGGCAGTTCAAAATGCATAACCTAAGGCAAATTACAAGTGGAAGATCCAACCTAAGGACATACATAATTTAACCCACAGCATCTACGCTACATTTCAAATCTCTTTTCTACTGAAAATCGAAGCTGATTTCTTGTTGAAAATATCGTTAGCTCTGTTTGTCAAAAGCGGGCAAGGGGGTAGGGTAGGGGTAGGGGAGACAATCTTGGTGTATCATAAACCGCTAACTGTTCTCTAGGGCGCCGTAAGAGTTCTTTATGTAGACCACAATACAGTTCTTGGTTTTTCATTGACACCTTGTACGGTCAGCAAGTGAGATTTGATGGCAGCCTATGTTCTGGGAAATATTAGTGAACATTATACATCGTCAGTCAAATCACAGTGGCGACAGAAAGTTATAGCTGAAAAAGGAGTTACTTAAAAGAATACGGAGTTGTAATTTCCTTCCGTTCTCTCCGCACTTGCTTTTAACTGCATTACACACAGTCGTTAACGTACCTTACATTTCTGTTTGCATGCAGCATGTCACGCATCTTCTGGCAGCTCTTCTGCTACTTTTTAATCACCTTTTTTTCGGAAGGGAAGGTCACCACTGTTTAATACTGCATAATGCCCGCAGCCTCTGCGCTACTTTCAAATGAAATGCTTCGCAACGGTCGAAGTTCCTCACTGGAACACTGCATTTCGTAGCTATTAAAATAGCCTCTGCTGTCTATCACATGTCGAAATTCACATCTCCAGTTGCAAATGACCAGGTCTATTTCTTATAAAAAAGGTAATGGCAACAAAGAGTGACAGATGGTAACAGATGTGTTCCGTGCCGTCAAAATTTGTTGGCGATACAAGGTAGCACTGCCCGACTGAAGCATGGGCTTAGGCAAAAGAAAAAGACCTTTTACCATGGATAAATGTCTGCAGTTTGGTACTTATCAGATGATAATAGCCAGTGGTAACTCCTACCCCCCACCAACTTTATCGTCAGATGTGGAAAGGACGGTCACGAACATAATACAATCTCTATGGTCACGAACTGCAAAACAAACCTCCTGCAGTGAAGAGCAGCAAGGATCACGACTGACAATAGAACCGACCCTTGTGTAACCTGCTTCCAGACCTAAGAGAGATTAGACCCACGAATCATCACTTAACTCTTTTTTTTCTTTTATACGGTGGAGCGATTTTGCTTCCATTGCATCTGTCCATGAACTTTTAATGCGGCCTTGAAATATTTTAAGAATGCCCGCCGGTCGCGAGCGATTAATGTTCGAAATAATGTTTGTTCTTTCACGTTAATGATCTGCAAAAATATTCTGGACCGCTTTACCAGAAAACAGTGGGAAATTGCTGCGCCGCGCATTCTTAATCATTCTGGAATACGTCTCTACCATGGTCAGAAAGTTAATAATGCAGGTGAGGTTAACACGCAGTGCTAAGCAAACACATTTGCTCCCGTCTTTGTGAGTGAACTGTTCACGAAATCTGGGGGTTGTATTTTTCCCTTACAAATGTTTCGAAAATCAATACAAGTATGGTCCTGCAGTTCTTCCCGATCCGAAAGGATTTCTAATAAACACAGCAGTTAAACTGGTAAATAAAGTCCTTATTCGCAACTGACTTTACCCTCACTTTAAAATTTTAACAATGACAGTAAGATACAGCATAAAAATAAACGAACTTTATTGAAAAAGAACTTAACAATTGGAAATTTAATTCAGCACCGATTTTCGTTTGGATTTGCCGCACATTAAGCATGGGTACCAAGGACAGTGTGATACACGGTTTTTATTCAAAATCTTTTTCGTTTGTCACATGACACCTGCGTCTTCGCTTCCTTACAGATCAAGTTTCCGGTTTTTTGAGTTACGGGAGCTGGACTTCTGCAAACTTATATAACTAATGGGGACATTTGCTATAGTAAATCGCTTTGCCATCGATTTGAGACGTTATTGAAAGGTCAAATTCTTCCTGATTCGTCTTAGTTCGGAGGCAAAAACGCGAATTATGCTGCTAAGCTTCTTACATATCATGACATTTTGGCATCTCATTGTGTATTTATTTTTATTCTTCTTAGGGGGAAAATACAATCATTATGGCTTTCTCTTGTTGTTATTTTCTCCTTAAAATGAAAATTAGGCCTAAATTTTAACTTCCTGACGATTATTATATTTTTGTGGCGTACTGATCAGGAGATTGCTTTGTTTTTCCCTCAGTACACTGCATAGTTCTCTCCGTTCCCTCTTTTCACGTCAGCTGCATTTCTCTCCCTTCCTTTTCAACAAGGGCTTTCTCCTAATTCTGCTGTAATAAACAAGTTCTCTCCCCGCCCCCACCCAAGAAATTTAAACGTTGACATTCTCTTTCTCGTGGTAAATCTTACATTTGTTGCGTTCTTTTATGGTCTATCGCACTGATTAAAAAGAATGATACAAATGGAACATTCTTATCTAACAAACTTCCTTACTATTTTTCTGTAATTTACAGCGCCAGACTCCTTCAGCAAACAAACCTAAAATAAATACTTTCCCGAGGTAATCTGTCCAAGGGGAAACATTCAAAGAAGGAGAGAAATGAAACGTTTTACGAAGAATGGAACAGAAGTCTCTCGAGGGTCACATATTTCCTTATCCTGTCATCAGTCTATCGACTTCTTCTCGTACGGGGACTTCTTTTCCTCCACAGCATCGTCAATGGTGTTGTAGCTGCTAGAGTGAGACAAGACTATATTCTGCAGCTCTGACTCCATCCTGGAAGTGTCGCCGTCGCATACCTTCTGCCACACGCACACACGCAGACGAAACAACAGGAAAAGAGTGATCTGTGCCAGCACGCTCAAGAACACCCCCAGCACGCACGTGATGATGGCCTCCACCGGCTTGTTCCAGTTCATGAAGTTGTAGGCGTATTTGCTGGCTTCCGGGGGCGCATGCGCCATGTAGATGGTGCCTTCTCGCAGGAAGTAGAATGCGTTGAAGATGACGTAGCAGGAGCCCAGCCCGATGGGGTAGAACATGTGGAAGAGGCGCACGGGGGCAGCGATGACCATCATGTCCAGCAGCACGTACAAACTGTTGGCCGAGTGCTTCATTTCACTCATGCTTGTCTTCAGCAGCGCTGCAAAATAAGACGCTCGGTGAGCAGCGCTGTTGACACGACTGCTATTCGTAGTGTAACGCTGTTGACCGAACAAGCGGTCGCGTCAACCGCGCTGCACTACAACAAGTGGTCGCGTCAACCGCCCCACACCACAACAAGCGGTCGCGTCAACCGCGCTGCACTACAACAAGCGGTCGCGTCAACCGCGCTGCACTACAACAAGCGGTCGCATCAACCGCGCTGCACTACAACAAGCGGTCGCGTCAACCGC
>SMGT01010711.1:222076-237285 GCA_004794575.1 Lanistes nyassanus | reverse complement strand
ACAACAAGCGGTCGCGTCAACCGCGCTGCACTACAACAAGCGGTCGCGTCAACCACTCGTCGACCCGCCACACTACAACAAGCGGTCGCGTCAACAGCGCCACACTACAACAAGCGGTCGCGTCAACAGCGCCACACTACAACAAGCGGTCGCGTCAACAGCGCCACACTACAACAAGCAATCGGGTCAGCAGTGCTGCACAACAGCAAGCAGTCGGGTCAGCAGTGCTGCAGCACAACAGTCAAATTACTAGCGCTGCAGTACAGCAAGAAGTCGAGTCTGTGTGCAAATCCATAAACGCTAATGCCAAGCACCGAAGGTGACATCCGAGGCCATTAATTTTGTTCCTCGTTCAGATCCAGAATCGCTAACTCCATAGCCATCTTTTCTTATCAAACAAAATCTTATGTAAAGGTTGCTTTTGTTTTTGACACCATCCGTGTCTGATCTCAAGAAAAAATACACAAATTGAAATGAAAACAGGTGAAAACAAAGGAAGCTGTAAGACGGAAAAAAGTAGGTAGAGAAGAAAGAATAGAACAAAAGCACGATGTCACGGACGCGTATGCGCGTAACTTTTGAGCGCAGGTATCATAAGGACGGGCATCAATGTACTCTCCATCAGCATAAACTTTGATAGAAGCCCAGATGGTTGTTATTAATTCATTATAGCAGTTTAAACTTTTTTTGTTTGTTTGCTTGTAAGTTACTTTCTGAATTGATTATCCATATACAAGAATTGTGTTAAAACGACATAACTTATCATCATTGTGTGTTGACTATTGCCAGTAATGGTGGGTACAGAGAAAGAGTGATGAGTACTGGTCAGGTATTTCAGTCACCAACTGAGTAGTGTTAGTGGGGTTGGAGAGAAAATCTCGGGGAGAGAGGCGAACGATGGAGAGTTGTGGAGTGGTTCTGTATGGAAGGGGGGTTGATGTGAGTTCGATAGTGAACACCAGAGTGTTTTCTGGAGTGCTTGGAGTGTCCCCTCGATTGGTGGGGAATTGTGCTATCTGTGTTTCTCTCGAGTCGCCTGGGGGTGGGGGGAAATTGCTGGTGTCGTCCCAGAGAGATCGAGCCGGTGGAGGAATATATATATATCTTCGTTCAAGTGTGGGAGTATTTTTCTGTGGATATAGTGAAGAGAAAGTGTTTTTTGGAGTACCACCCTCACTTGGAGTATTGTTGAAATCTTCATGAGTTTTCACGCTGAAGGAGCGCTTTGGAGTTTACAAGTCGAGCTTTTGGCATCTTCATCTACCGGCTCCATCTTGGCTTGACCACAAGTCTCTGTGGCGCTAGCGTCAGCAGCCTGGGCAGCTATAACTTGCTGCGCAGATTCTTTATTTTGTAGAAGACCATTCGGAGAGCGGTAAGGTACACATCTTTCGGTCTTATGTCGTTAACCCCAACCTTCGTGAAAGCAGGGTACAGACTGTTATGACACGAAGTTATCAGTGACTGTGGAGTTGAGAGAAATATAAACATTTAGGACTTTATTAGTAACGAAACCTGGAGATTGAAGAAAGTCAGACTGTTATGACACGAAGTTATCAGTGACTGTGGCATTGAGAGAAATATAAACATTTGGGACTTTATTAATAACGCAACCTGGAGATTGAAGGAAGTGAAAGGTGCGATAATCTTTGGTGTGGTCCGTGGTGTAATAAGTGTCGTGAAGTTATTAGTAACAGTGGAACGGGTGAAATGGCTGAAAGGGAGTTATGCTCTATATGCTGTTGTGCGAATGGTGGGGTGTGATTGCTAGAGGAATGAGTGTAGATGCAATTTCTGCTAGAGTTGCCTGGGATCTTCAAGAATTTGTAAATTTTATCTGTGTTTAGTGAAATTGCAGTGTGTTGGCCGATCTGGGCTTTGGATCGAGGTCTTTGAAATATGTTCTGCTTGTACCTATAGTAATTGAAGTGAGTGAATTCTATTAGTTTTGAGGGTTTCGGTAAACCCGGGGAGTTTAAGAGATTATTCCCGGCTGGGGCCTCGTTGATTTTCATTGCCGGCCTTGTGTTGTGTTTTGGATGAGAGATTGTGAGAAAGAACACGCACACACAAATCCCTTTCCACACGGATGTAGGTGACTGCAGTGAGTGGGAGGGGGTTTGTGACACACGAAGAAGGAATGTAAGAATAAAAAGGCTACACTGTTGAAAAGAAAACGAAGAAAGAAAAAATGAAATATGAAAGATATAGAACCATTATATAAAACAATGAAATGTCAAACAGAAATTGCCTAATTTTATAGGCACATTAGAGAGAGAGAAGGAAGAAAGAAACATAACAAAGTACAAGAGTAATCAAGCTACACAACATTAGAGCAGAGTAAAAAAAAAAGTAAAAATAAAAGTGTGTTTTGGGGGAAGGGGTGGGTGAGCAGGGATAGATTAGTAAATATAGTTTATGCAGCATCGCAAACGAGAAACTGGAAGAATACTTCTCTCTCTCTCTCTCTCTTTCGCCCACTCCCCAATAGTTGTATGGAAAACTTAAACGGAAACAACTTCAGAGCTGAAACTGCAAACGGGTGCCAGTGCACGCGCTGTAAACGAACAGCACGGAACCTGGAATGGTTCTTTAGTGGGGTTTCCTTAACAACCAGCTGGTTGTCAAGTCAAGCTTCGAAATTAGCGACTTCCTTCTTGGTGCGCCACGCCATTAATACCTCATTAGAAATTATCAGCACGGGCACCCAACTGCCTAGGGATAACTGGTGAAGAATTATTAACGATTGTTAAACGAGGGTACAAGGCATTATTCTTCAGAAGGTCACGAGCTTGAGGGAGGGCTTGAAACGAAAGCGGCCTGCTGGGTAGCTCCATGTGGTCTATTTGACAAATACTGCAAGCAGTGTTCTCGAATAATAATCAATCAGCTCCCCTTCAGAAAATCAAATTTAAGTGAACACAAAGAAAAACAATTTTAGGCCTGCGCACACGAGCAGAAACAAGGTGCCTCTGCCCCTAAGCGATCCAGTCCTGTCTCAAGCAGTCTTTCAGCCATTGTTCTCTCAATCTCTGTTTTGCATCCTAGTCGCTCTCCACTCCGCCCCGACACGCGCAGAGGAATGTCTAGCATCACCACCTAGTTTAGTCTGGCCCCGACAGGACGCCTGGCTAAGTGTGTCGATTACGTACACGGCCGTGCACAATCCGTGGTCTGCAGGGAGTCAAATCGCCGCATGGAAAGACTGTAGCTCGTACAAAAGACGTTAGTCCTATTCTCCCAAGATACTGAAGTGACTTTTCCAGCAGTACGGAAGTTTATGCTTCTTTTTGGAGCATACGTTGTACACATCGGAGGTGATGTGGGGTATTTTGCAGATGGAGGGAGGTGAGGAGAGAGGAAAAGAGAAGAACGAGTTATATACAAAGACAAGGATTGCCGGAATGTATCTTGCTAAAAATCGCTGGATGAAAGTTTTGGCTCCTAAACTTACCCCAAACAAGCTAAGCAAGCAAGATTTAAGTTACTCGCAAGGTTAGATTCTAATTTTCCACCACAGCAAGAGGTGCAGAGGTTTTCTGGAGGGCGGTGAGGTTTTTCTCATATCCGCCTGGTGCTGAATTAGGCATGAGGCGTGGAGGCACGCTTTGATGGAAGGCGTACATTGTGTCCATAGCGATCTCTTTAGAACGATTCCAGTCGGACTACACAGCCATAACTATTTCCCAGTCCCCCCCCCCCCCAACCCATACGTGCACACAAACAGTACGTCGATCGATAGCTGGCTATGGCCCTAGGGGGAGACCCCGTTTGCTTGCCAAGGCCAACGAACCTGGAGCAGAAATAGGAGAAATCAACTACCATTTTGACAGAGGAGAACGAGAAACAAAACGATAGATGGAAAGACAAAGAGAGGCTGGTCTACGACCGGGTGTGTGTGTGTGTGAGTTCATGAGTGTGTGTGTATGTTTTTTGTTGTTTTTTGGGGGATGGTTTTTTGCTGATGAGATGGGCCAGTGTATAATGGCGAAGACTGCTACGGGGGAAGGTAGATCAAAAATATGGTAATTTGTGTACGTCATCAATTTTTTCCCCAGTCAGTACGATTCGGCGCTGTATCAAAGTGTTCGGGCAGGCGTCCCAGAATCTGGCTACAAGCGCCGGGGCGCTGGTTATATGACAGGGTCTGGAGTTTCTCTTCGTTTGTGGGTTCGTTGAACTTGGAATTCCCCCACAGCTGGTTCTCATGAAAGTGGATTTCAAACTAAGGCTGTCTACACGCATCGGAAAGCACTTAAAAAATTTTTGATTTTTCTACCTGCCTGGCATGGAACGGCGGAACCAAATTGTCACGTTCCGTCGTAGTTTTTATTCATTTATTTTTGCTTAACATCCATCTACAAACTAGGTTCATACCAGGACAGTGTTGCTTAGATAAGTTAACGTGCTGTCACGTTAGGACTATCACAACACAGGCTTCAGTCCCACCCAGTCACATTACACTGACACCGGGCTAACCAGTCCTAGTACTGTTCAGTATAGTGTCAGGCGTCTGACAGAGCAGCTAGTAGATTGACAGTTTTGAAGTCTTACATGTGACTCCATCAGGCGGGGCACGAACAGCCTGGGAAGCGGACGCCTTAACCACTAGACCACCGAGGCGGTTCTCGTTACGTCCTGACAACAACGACGATATGTACCCCATGGCATCCAGGCTGATTGAGTACATTCTATTTTCTTGCCATCCAGGAATTGAACAGCGAACGAAAGGACAGTTTTTGTCGACAGCCGAGGTAAGCGGCAACGCTCCTTCAGAGCGAGTGAGACGCAAACTGGCGGAAGGACTGCCAGCGTCTGCTAGTTTGATCACTGGAAAATATGTCGACACAGGTGTTACAGAGATCCGAGGCAGATTCTTCAGAACGACGTCACATACAAATTAAATGTACACAAATCAGCGGAAGGTGTGCCTTAACAAGATCGTGCCTCAGGCATAGGCCATAGCTGCCGGAAGTCTTTGGGTTGGAATGAGGTAGTTAAATGGTCATTGATGAAAAACCTCTTTGTATGCAAAGCCAGCTCCGATCAGTATGCTCAGAAAATTATCGGAAAGAAAAATGACACATTATTGATCTTTGCTGCGAGCGAGCGAGAGAGAGAAGGGCAGGGCTAGAGAGCAGAGAGAAGAAGGGTGAGAAATATGATTCAGGGAGGGAGAGGCTACCTTCACTTACTATTTTGTGAGTTCATGAATAGACACGTGCTGTCATGAGCGTGCATATGAGTGTGTGGGATCTGTGGTGCGCATGAGTGAGAGCATACGCATTTCACGCTATCGGCTATTTTAAAAAATCTACTAATGGATTCTTGAAGATGTTAAATTCTACCCCCAGGGATAGAACAAGCCATTAGAGCACAGGATGGGTGAACGTCTTAGGGTGTGAAAGGTTTTTTCTGTTGCTCATGCAGGCGTATTATGAGATAACCGATCCAAAAAGAACGTAAAATAAGTCCTTGCAGGTCTGCATGTAAAATAGATAGGATGACAACAGCTTCAAGTTCAGAGGAAGATGGACACCTGAAAGGAGACACACTGCAGGTGATTGCCTGGCCAGTAGGACAGGACGAAATGGCTGAGTGTATCATGTATGACATACAAATCTGGATTTCAGGTGCTTGATATTCATTCACTGCCAAATAGCATAACATCTTGAATCTTTGTTGCAAATGAAAAGAGAGATTAAGACGATACGAAACAAATTGCTAAGCAGACCAGTTAATGCAACCGAATGAACAAATTGACTAGTGGCAGACCAGTTAATGCAACCGAATGAACAAATTGACTAGTGGCAGACCAGTTAATGCAACCGAATGAACCAATTGACTAGTGGCAGACCAGTTAATGCAACCGAATGAACAAATTGACTAGTGGATTCTCCGATCGGACGACTAGTGCTCGTCATTATCAGTACATAAAGGACAGAAAAACTGAAGGATTTAGTTTCGTAGCTGTGAATTTCATCTGAGGAAAGACATAGTCTGTACTGCCCTAAAAGCACAGTTCTGTGCATTTCGAAGTTCCCATGACACCACTATAATAGAAAAATTAGGAGCTTTGTTTCGCTCAGCTCACTTCTTGTGGAAACCCTATAGCCACACTTGTGGAAAACCTAGCCACACTTGTGGAACCCTAGCCATGAGGTCGAAAGACAAAAGGTGGCATTAGGATATCTGAAAAAGGTCAAAAGAATGCCTTCAAAATCTGAACAAGAAACAAATTAATCACCGTTCATCCTATGCAGTAGAGAGAGGACTTAAAATAGCACAGTGAACTGGAATTCCCACGAAGTCTGCTGAACGAAATAGAATTCTTTAAACGTTCATTAACTCGGAATTTTCAAAGTGTTGCTGGTCAAGAAAATCATATTTTGGAGACGTCACAGTACATAAAATGCAAATCGTTCTTCACGTGCTTGTGGATGTGAGCGTGTGGATGTGAGCGTGTGGATGTGAGCGTGTTTATGTGACCAGCTGTTGGCGGCTCCTTGCTTTGAGGATGGAGAAGAAGGCCTCAGCTCAGGCATCAAAGGTTACAATTAGCCCCTGGAATTATGCACAAAGCTGTCAAGCCCCTGGAATTATGCACAAAGCTGTCAAGCCCCTGGAATTATGCACAAAGCTGCCAAGCCCCTGGAATTATGCACAAATGTATGGCGGGTCATGTTTTTACCCCCTAATCTCCCAGCTGTATTTCAGCCAAAAGATCCACTTGCCATTTTTAAAAGCTTTTTCTCTTTGTTGGTGATAAGGCGCATAACTTATAGAAAAGTGCCACAATGAGCTATTGCCAGATCTGTGAAAACCTGTAACTGTTACACCGGTCACTGGGAAGAACAGTAAGTGACAACAATACCTAGTTGTTACACACACACAGAGAGAGATGGAGGGGTAGAGAGAAAAAAAAGAAAGAAAAGATAAAAAAGAATTAATGACGTTAGAAACAAAGAAAGAAAGAAAGAGCTAGAGAGAAGAGAATAGAAAAGGTGGAAAGGGAATTGTTTATAGGAGGGGAATAGGGATGGGCGATGAATAGTGGTTAGTGGCGATAAATTATCATGCAAGCTCTCTCTCTCTTGCCTCTTTACTTTCTCCGCAGCCTGCAGGCCTACCTGCCTGGTTGCCTACCTGTCTGTCTGCCTGCCTGCCTGTCTACCTGCCTGTCTGTCTATCTGCCTCCCTGCCTGTCTGTCTGTCTGTTTGTCTGCCTGCCTGCCAATCAGTTGGTCTGTCTGTTGGTCAGCATTAGAAATCGTTTCACATGCAAAGAATCGAGATATATTAACTGAAACAGTGACTGCTAGTCCAAAAAGCATACTCGAAGCATTTAAATATTTTTCTAGTAAACCAGTTATGTTCCTTAATCTAATTTTTTTCGGCAAGTCACACTTTCCTTGGATCTTCTACGTACTCTGTGAAGGCGGTATATTCTATTTCTAATAATAAGAAAGACTTACTGGCCACACGACGCGAAAAACCTTCCTATTATGTCTAGAACCACTTTCAAGAGTTAATGAGTCACATTATCGCAGAACGTCTCTGTGAGTCGCGTGGAAGATTAATGCCAGTAAATTCAAATATCTGGGGCCTCTTTTTCCACCGGGAAAAAAGATGAAAAGGAATTTCTCGTAAGATTTTAAACATCCATAAAAAGAAAGAAAGAAAAAATTCATCGTCCTTCAAACTTCAAAAAATTTTCTCAGAAGCGATGAATCGATACTGTGCGAACTTTGGGAAGCCTGTTTTGCTCCAAGAGACTAATAAAAAAATTCCTCTGTGAAAGAAAATGTTTTTTCTGGCCTTGTCAAGCATCCGGTTTCTCTATCTTTTCTTGTTTCTTGAATAGAGGCTTACGACTTCCGTAAGAGTGAGAGGGATGAAAATAAAAACAATTAGCTACTTGTCTATTTCATCTTTTCCCTCTTTGATTCTTTTATCTCACGATTTCTAATTTTGTGAAAAATATTGGAATGAGTGAGCTTTTCACGAAAATGTTTTCTGTCGTTAGTTTTTCTCGGCTGGTCCTCTGTGTGCAATGCCTTTCCGCCATCTTCTATACGCTGTACGCCCTTGAGGGCACAGCTAGATGTTTTAGGGTCTTAATTTCCATTTTAGATATTGCATGCACTTCCTTAATCCAGTGAAAATTGTAAGCAATTTTATCTTTTTAGGAACACTCGTGCCCCCAAAACACCAGTCTGTGGGGCTGCTGACGATAGGAAGGGACAAGGTACTTAAAACATTATTTAGGAACACTCGTGCCCCCAAAACACCAGTCTGTGGGGCTGCTGACGACAAGAAGGGACAAGGTACTTAAAAAACATTACGTTCGTCGGCGAAGAGGGCAATGAAGAGCCAGTAGGCGGTGGTGACGACGATGGCGGAGTTGTAGGCCAGGGCTTGTAGCGCCCACTGGAGCCGCAGGGTGACAGGCATGGTGCGGCAGTACTGGGGGTCTGAAACAGACACGTCATGGTGTGGTGATAGTACTGGGGGCCTGAAACAGACACGTTATGGTGTGGTGATTGTACTGGGGGTCTGAAACAGACACGTTATGGTGTGGTGATTTTACTGGGGGTCTGAAACAGACACGTCATGGTGTGGTGATTGTACTGGGGGTCTGAAACAGACACGTCATGGTGTGGTGATTGTACTGGGGGTCTGAAACAGACACGTCATGGTGTGGTGATTTTACTGTGGGTCTGAAACAGACACGTCATGGTGTGGTGATTGTACTGGGGGTCTGAAACAGACACGTCATGGTGTGGTGATTGTACTGGGGGTCTGAAACAGACACGTCATGGTGTGGTGATTGTACTGGGGGTCTGAAACAGACACGTTATGGTGTGGTCATTGTACTGGGGGTCTGAAACAGACACGTCATGGTGTGGTGATTGTACTGGGGGTCTGAAACAGACACGTTATGGTGTGGTGATTTTACTGGGGGTCTGAAACAGACACGTTATGGTGTGGTGATTTTACTGGGGGTCTGAAACAGACACGTCATGGTGTGGTGATTGTACTGGGGGTCTGAAACAGACACGTCATGGTGTGGTGATTTTACTGGGGGTCTGAAACAGACACGTCATGGTGTGGTGATTGTACTGGGAGTCTGAAACAGACACGTCATGGTGTGGTGATTGTACTGGGGGTCTGAAACAGACACGTTATGGTGTGGTGATAGTACTGGGGGTCTGAAACAGACACGTTATAACGTGGTGATTTTACTGGGGGTCTGAAACAGACACGTCATGGTGTGGTGATTGTACTGGGGGTCTGAAACAGACACGTCATGGTATGGTGATTGTACTGGGGGTCTTAAACAGACACGTTATGGTGTGGTGATTGTACTGGGGGTCTGAAACAGACACGTCATGGTGTGGTGATTGTACTGGGGGTCTGAAACAGACACGTCATGGTGTGGTGATTGTACTGGGGGTCTGAAACAGACACGTTATGGTGTGGTGATTGTACTGGGGGTTTGAAACAGACACGTCATGGTGTGGTGATTTTACTGGGAGTCTGAAACAGACACGTCATGGTGTGGTGATTGTACTGGGGGTCTGAAACAGACACGTCATGGTATGGTGATTTTACTGGGGGTCTGAAACAGACACGTCATGGTGTGGTGATTGTACTGGGGGTCTGAAACAGACACGTTATAACGTGGTGATTTTACTGGGGGTTTGAAACAGACACGTCATGGTATGGTGATTGTACTGGGAGTCTGAAACAGACACGTTATAACGTGGTGATTGTACTGGGGTCTCAAACAGACACGTTATGGTGTGGCGATAGTACTGGGAAAAGGTAGTGTATATATGTAACAGACAGGTGGGTGATATGAAAAAGAAACGGTATTATTTTGTGATAGTTCTGGTGGGTCTGAAACAGATAGGCCACTGTGCAGTGAGCTTACTAGGGTGTCACAACTTGGGAGATTCCTTTTTTGCTCTTGACGGGTCGTCTCCTATTCTCGCTCTCACGACCACCGTCAAGAGTGTGACATATGCGTAGGTGGAACTATCACTGTATTACTAAAATTAATTGATATGATTTGTTAATCATATGGCCGAGCCCCCACCACCTACAGTCTCCCATAAAGAACAACAAAAGACTGTAATACAGTGAACACAAAAAAGAAGAATGTATTGTTGATATAAACAGCGAGTATTTACAATCAAGACAATATATGTTACAACTCGTTTGAACTCTAGGGGTCCCGCAATTTCCTTCTGTTTGAGCTAGGTCTACAATAACATATACTATCACCCTACATCACCCGCCTCGCCATTACACACAATGACAAACCACGTACCTCAATCTCGCCTTTGCTTACGAGAAAAGAATGACCACGTGATGCACAAAACTCACAGAACACAACACTCGTTCCCGAATGCTTCTTTCAGTCCGCACGACAGTCTGTACGTTGGAGCGCTCCTTCCTTGGATATATTCCAGTAGATACCCTGAAGACCTCTTGAACACCTCCACGTAACAGCAGACTTCGATGCTGACGATCACACACGTCACAGAGGATATGACGTTTTCCAAAGGCTGACACACAGCCCCTTGAGCTCACCCCAAGAGCTCGGTTACAGGCAGCCTCCTTGTAAGGCTGGACCTTCGCCCCCTGCTTCAGACGGTTGTCTTGTCCGCGGTCTTTGGTCTCCCTCCTTTACGTTCTGCAGTCCTCTCCCGCCCGGTCAGCGTAGAGGTTTCCCACAGCAGAGGAACACGTGCTAAAGTCTCACCCCAGTCTGGAGGTATCCAACAACCTCACAGAGTCCCTTGCGCTATGCAACTGGTCTACTCAAGCCACGTGCTGTCGCTGCTAGACTTCCACACGTCTAGCAGAATGAGACACCTCAAATTCTGCAGCTGAACCCTTCAGCCTTCAGCAGACTTGTACCACAAGACACGTACGTCTCACCGCAGCAGCTCTTCTTCACTGGAGTTCAGGCTAACAATGCCCTCACTGTAGATTTCGCTGAAGATATCCTCTCACAGGATACCTGGGTAGAAGACGTTCTCTCACAGGATGTTTGGGCGTAAGATAATTCGACGGTCTAAACCAGTCCTTTTATTCTCAACTTTCGTCCATAGATTCTTTCATTCACACACACGTGGTCAACAAGGCGGTTACATGTATCAACCAATCAGGCCAGAGACAGTAGAAGCCACACCCGGTGTCAACTAGTAGAACACGCCCCTAAGTGGACACCTAGTGTGAACACAACTACCCCCTCCCCTTCCTGGTCGTTTACACCCATCGGCTACATCAAAGCCCTTGATGCTCGATACTACGCGTCACTGGATTCCTCCAGCTACGTAATCCTCCCCTGAACAAACTAAAGCACACCTGGTCAGCCTGACACCTGCACTAGTCGCTCCCCAGCTGCCCCAGGGTAAGTAACACCTTGCCCCCTGCTTCTAGGGCCAGCACCCCCGATCATAAGTGTGAACAGGGACCGAAACTGGGCTGGTGATGACGTGAGCGGCTAGATGGCGGCTTGAACAAGGAATAATAGACCTTAATTAGGGCCGGAGAGTCGAAGCTGGATCACACCTGGAATCTATGGTGCAATCTCCTTGACCCACCAGACCCCAACACATGACATGGGGTCTGAAACAGACATTGTAGACAAACTCGGTATATAACCCTACTGGAGGTGGGGGTTGTGAGGGAGGGCAGGAGGGGTTCAGAAACAAACATAGGGCCGGAAACAGACAGCATGCAAGCGGTGAGAGTATTTGGACAAATGAAATGCTAGCTGTTACACTGACAAATCAATTTCTGTTACATTGACGAATGAATTACTAACATACTGATACAAGAATGTCTAACTGTTATATTGACAAATGAGTTGCTAACATCAGCCTATCTGCTCCTTACCTTTTCCTTTGAACGAACGTAGTCATCGGCCGTTAATGTGTAGCGTTACTGTTTGCTAGGACGGAGATCGTGTTGCTGAGTTTAACCCTGTTATTTTACAGCGAGTTTAGCCCTGTTAATTTACAGTGAGTTTAGCCCTGTTAGTTTACAGAGAGTTTAGCCCTGTTAGTTTACAGAGAGTTTAACCCTGTTAGTTTACAATGAGTTAAGCCCTGTTAGTTTATCCTGAGTTTAGCCCTGTTAATTTACAGTGAGTTTAGCCCTGTTATTTTACAGCAAGTTTAGCCCTGTTATTTTACAGCGAGTTTAGCCCTGTTATTTTACAGTGAGTTTAGCCCTGTTAGTTTATCCTGAGTTTAGCCCTGTTAATTTACAATGAGTTTAGCCCTGTTATTTTACAGCGAGTTTAGCCCTGTTAGTTTACCCTGAGTTTAACCCTGTTTTTTAATCTGAGTTTAGACCTGTTAGTTTACCCTGAGTTCAGCCCTGTCATTTATGATGACAAGTAATCGCTGTAGGCCCAGCATCCTTGTCACTCAATACATCGTCTGCCTATGGCTTCCTACTCACACGACAGCTTCCGCCGCGCTATTTTGTTCCACGTTCATAAAGGTCATAGCAGCGATTGCATTTTAACCACATCGGCACGGTCCGCATAGAAATTTGCTGCGAGACTAAAGCCCATCTGCTTCAGTTATTACCATAGCAACTGTTATCCTACGAAACCATAACGCAGTCTTATCAGTCTCGAAAAAGAGCAAGTCGAACCTGATATCGTTACCTTTAAATTACAAAATGTAAATGATTCTTTTTGCTCTGTAATGACCGACTGATGACTATAAGCTTTAGTATAATCTACAGTGTAAGCCAGAGTCGATGGTCTGTTGCGGTTAATCTGTGTTGTGCCTGCGATTAGGAGCTTAGGATTCTTTAGCAAGTGGGGATTGTTTTCCACCTCCTGCCTCAGTGTGCAAACCAAAGACGGGCTGCTGGACACTCTATTCAGCCTAGCCAGCCAGAAACTCTATCCAGCCTAGCCAGCCTTAAACTCTATGCAGCTTGGTCAACTTAAAACTGTATTCGGCCTATCGGCTTAAAACTCTATTGAGCCTGTCCAGCTTCAAACTTTATTCCGCCTGGGCCACTGATAATCTCCTCCGGTCTATTTCTTGGTCAAAACATCCAGATTCTGCTCCTTAATTTTGGCGACAGTTGACCAACGTTTGCCAACAGTTGACCAGCCTTTGTCGGTCGACAGTCGACAAACAGGAATCGTCGACATTCCGATAAAATCGTTTGACACAATCCATTTTAATGCCCCAGAGTCCAGTAAGTGGCTTCACATCTCTTTCGGAAAAGGTCGACGCTTCTGCTTAACCCTGCGTCTGTGGCAACCACCTCCAAATGTCAGTCCTCGTCGACCGCGGAGGGATACATTAGCATGTGCACGCAGTAGTTCAGGCGTACTTTGGCTTTGGGCGAAGCCAAGAACACTGGGACACTCGGTACCAGTCAGAAACATTATCGAAAAATTGAAATGATTTCTCTCTGAGTCCTGTAACATCTGCAATAGATTATCTGTCTGACGCATGCCTAAGTGTCTACTCACCTGCACAACAAACTAATTTATGTTCTTGTCAACGTGACTGTACTTAACCAGTGCGTATTTTTTTTAAAGGTTACAGCTTCACGTTACTAAAACGTGTGTGTGTGTGTGTGTGTTTATAAAATAATGCTTCTGACAGGCTAAGACAAAAACTGGCAGGAGTGTTGAGGTGCTAGAATGCTGTTCTTCGATGTCCTTTCTGCACGTCTTACTTCAAATTACAAATCCACAAAATCAATTGTGGTGGATGGCATTGTAATGTGATGGATGGCATTGTAATGTAGTAACAACCAGAAAAAATGGGCAAAGGTTCGACGTCAGGCAGCACTGCCCCGGCAAAAAAAGTTAATCAACAAAGGATGACAGTCAGAGGGAGAGAGAGAGAGAGAGAGAGGGAGGGAGAGAGATGTGGCAACTTGAGGTGGGAGAATCAAGATAAATGGATAAAGGGAAAATTAAATGAACGTGAAAACAGAAAACAAAGGCAAGGAAAACTCAAAGAAAAGAATGTGAAATGCCGATATATAAATAAGAAGCACGAACGCAGGAAATTGAAAACTAAGAGAGCACTGAAATTTAAAAACAAAAGAAATATAAAGTGAAAGCAAAAGAAAGTTTAATCATCAAAAAAAAGACGAAGAATTAAAACATTAGAGAAATTGTTAATGTGAAGTCCTATTTTAACTGTGTTATATCACAACTTATATATCAAACTATAAATCAGACAAGGAGAAAGCTGTGAAAGTTTAACACAACAGACGAGAAAAGTCAGAGGGGGAAAGTTGAACATGGTTACTTCCCCAAGCCTCTGATTACATGCGCCAGTAAGCATTTAGGAAAAGGTCAAACATGAGACATATCAACACTGACAAGCAATCAAGCGCGAAAGTTTCTGACCCAAAAAGAAGCTGAGAAACCTTTTTCACGTATGCGCGCCTCCTCATCATCCGAAACAGATACTTCCTGCCCCCCGGAAGACTTCACCCCTTCCTCATCCGCCTGTCAGGGAACAATGGCTGAGTGGTAGGGACTCACAGAGCTCCCACGGACCCTGGGCTTAGAGATTCATCCATCAGACCCGAAGCATCGGGAAGGCTTTCTCCCTTGGCTGCAGAGTTCACCGAGATACAGAGGGAGGCAACGGGAGGTTTAGCTGGGCTGTCTGACCTCCCCGCCATCGGTTTGATTTTGTGTGACTCTGCAGGAGTATCAAAACCAGAGCTGTCTCTATCGAGCTTCGTCGCGACATGTGACGTGTCGATGTTACGTCACGATGATTTCAAGACCGTCGTGGAATCATTTCCGACAGAAGGGAGAGCCATCAAGCCCTGTCTGAGACAGGAAGGTTAAGTAGAGTGGGTCACTCATCCACGCCCAGCTGAAGCAAGGTTTGTAGACGGGAAGCTGTAGACCTAGGGATAACAGGTCGAGTCTATTAGACTGAAGAATCGGAACTTCCACGTCACTGTTCTTTGGTTACCAGTCATGGGCTTGTTGGGGTTACATCGCGTGTGTCGCATCTATGGCTTATTAAGGGATTCCCGTCATGTTAACCTGTTAAGATGGTTCTTTATCAACAATAATGCATATCATTGACTTTCACAAAAAATACGTATTTTATTCTACATCACTTTTGGTACCGACAACTACTGGAACAGTTGTTAGCGCCCTTATAGTGGGGCAATCTGTG
>SMGT01010711.1:182819-194268 GCA_004794575.1 Lanistes nyassanus | reverse complement strand
GGTTGGGGAGGGGGAGAGTATAAATCGAAGTTGGCTATTGCACGTACGGGTTGGGGTGGGAAGAGTACACCGAAGTTGGCTATTGTACGTACGGGTTGGGGAGGGGGAGAGTATAAATCGAAGTTGGCTATTGTACGTACGGGTTGGGGTGGGAAGAGTACGCCGAGGTTGGCTATTGAACCCTAGAACAGAATACGCTATGGCTTAAAGCTGTCAGCTCCTTAGACTGTGGCATAAAGTCTGCGTATCCACAATATAACCTATTCTGAGATGATAAACTGTCTTGCTACAGGCGCTTGTGCACCCGCCCTACATCACTGTGACGGAAAAGAGTGGAACCAGTACAATACGTCACAGTTAGACTCTGTACCCTGGGATGGGAATAATGTTAAGATTTTGTTGGATAGCTTTAGTGGAAATCGCTACTCCGTCCTTTTTGGTTGTAGCACTAATGCGCATATACAGTCACTATTTCCTAAACATATCGATTTAAAAGCTATGATTACTAATTCATCAAACCAGACTTTTACCAGGATATACTTAGTCGAAATCGATAAGTAAGTTCTATCCCTGCCGCTGTAGCAGATCGGCTTTAGAATTTAGCAGCTTCATAAGCTATATTTGAGGATTTTTTGTTGTGTTTTGTTTTTACCAATATATTTGTCTTTTTTCGACATCGTCGTTACGGGATCTTACGTCATTCGTAAAGATGTCCCCAATACAGATGTCGAACGAAATTTTTACACGCCTGCTTTGACTCCTCCGCACCCCTTAGCCCCCGTCCCAGCAGCACGCGCTCTGTTCGTGTTGCACGTGCTGGTCACGGTGCACGTGCTGCACTCTGTGGCCAATCTGATCGATGGCGCCCTCTGTCGGTTGTCTCTTGTCAGGCTCTCTGGCGGCAGCGTGCTGTGAAACTGGTGGTGGTGGTGGTGGTTGGTGGTGTCGATTGTTGGATGTATTTATAGCGTGATAACTTGTTATGCTGGCCTTACACAAGCTGACAGTCAAAAGAAAATTTACTCCAAAAGTCTGCAACAAAACGGCGATTTAATTTCGTCAAAAGCAAATCGAGTCTTCCATGCCGTTAAGTACCCCACCCCACCTCACAGCCTTGTTGAAGGGAGGAGGGTAGAGGGGAGCGGCCGATCGAATTTTGATGAAATCTTTGCTACCGACGTCGGATCAGGGCTTTACTACCTTCCGATCATTCAAGTTAGTCACACCGTGTAACTCCAGCATTAGATTAGAATGGTAGTTTGCAGAACTGGCGACGGGGTGTTGGTTTTAATGTCCGAACGTCACGATACTGGCGGAATGAAGAAGAGGGAGGGGGGAAGGGCTGTATGCGCTGGACTGAATGCAGGCAGTAGGTGTAGTTAACACCCAGACATCTCAGTGATTTTCTGATCGTCCTTTCTCGTCCTGTTCACCAGAAACAGACTGAGTGCCAGTCGTCTGGGCCCAGACCTGATGTCGTTTTGGATATGCTATGACGTCACTGTGGAAGAGAAGTTCTATTCATCTCAGCGATATGCTGTAATACAATCTATTTCGAACTTTCTTCAATAGCTTCTAAACAGATCTAGCAAGATGGCGTACGTATGGTCTCTGACATCCTACAGCAGGAACCCTGTCACGGAAACACCTGGATTCTTTTTTTCCTCTTTCTTTCCTTCTTCCTCCCCCTCTCCCCACCCTCTGTATCCAGTTCCAGGAACCTGCTGCCTTCAAGTGTGCAATCTATATGCGAAACCCAGCCAGTTTCTCCTGCGGCCATAAAGACCCGACCTTTTATTTCTGTCGACCTTACGAAGGCGGAGGTGTCCCGTCTGTAAGTGAACAGCAGCCAGTATACTTTCTTCTCTTGGCATTCCCCGCTCCCACCTCCCGATCGACTTTCACCTGACATCCCCCACGACCCCAACAGAAAACAAACGCCGCGAAAGGATGAGATTACTTTAACTCTGTCCTGTGTCTCATATTTCAAGGAAAATTGGAAGAGAATGGCTGCGTTCGATAGGCGGAATCTGGTCTTTTGTCCACATTACGTTTTTTTGATGTGTTCGGAACCCACTGTTGGGGATAGGAAGCCCGTGTCTTCAATATGTTGACACATGGATGTTTGCCAATTGCAGCTATTGAAGATCAGATATTTCTTCAAAATGTAATCCCGGCTAGAAATCTATCCCTTACGTGTCACACAGGTATGGTTTACATAAAAGGCACAAACACTACGTTCATATTTCAATATATATTAACTAAGAAGCTGGAATGTCGCATGAAATGAGCTACATGTTTGAAATCCTAAATTTTCATTCTTTTGTGATCGTTCTTGAAAAAAAAGTGGTATTCACAACTAATTTCGACCTTGTTTCTCAGCCATCACTTCTGTATATAAGGAGTGTCACAGACATTTTAATATATTTGGTTCGTCACTAAGCTACAAAAAATCTCCCTTTAATGGTGCTCTTTCTGTAGCACACAGAAATTTGCTTGCGCTCTGTCTTTCAGTGAGAATTATTTTATTGGCATACCTTTATGCGATTTTTTTAGTACTCTTCCTCGTACCACCCTTGTTCGCACACCCACTGTCATTGCGAGTACTTGGCACGTCATCTAGTGTCTATAACTCAATTCCATGTTTGTTCTGTAGTCCCAGCAATCTTTCCATGCAGTTTTCTCCAAACAAACAGTAACTTTTGTTTTTCTACCGTCTCTAGTTATTCTTACCCCTAACCTCCGCCACTCTTAATGCGGCAAAATATGCTTTCACGCACAAGACTTTTGACCTTTACACACAAAATACTCCCGATTCTGCTTTCATGCGCATTATCGGGAAGGGGTCTCCAGCTGTCTACCAGAACCCCTATCACAATCTCTGCGACTTCTTTACCACTTTCATAGCACATTTCGCACACTCAAAGTCTTTCATAATCCCGAAAAAGAGTTGTTCAAGGTTTTCAGAAGAACAAGTAAAGCTCAACTAAGCCTATGGGCTGTTCTGTCTTGAAGAAATGGCTGCCTTAAGCATTTGCCAAGATGCAAATTTCCTCGCTTCTGACGAGCTGCTTGCGTTGAAGCCGGAGCAAAAGCGAGTTAATGCAGATGCGTGATTACTTAAATTGCTTTAGTGGGAAGAAAGACTTACATTTCAGATGAACCTGTTTTTTCTTGAACTCGATTAAGCGGTCCGTGCCATGAGGCAAGAATTTCGCTTGGAGTTGTGAAATGCTAACTTGAATGGGTGGGTGTTAAACCCGAAATCGACTGGAAAGTTAATGTGAAAGGCAAAGTGTAATGCTGCAATTAGTTGCTGCGTCAAACACGAGATTTGTGAACGCTCAATTGCTCAATCACATGAAGGCAGAAATGCAAAAATAGTGTGCAATATATACATTCGGTTAGAGACACACATATTTACACACACGCGACCACCGGCACAAATCGATCTAGACGTATCACTATTCTGAGGATATGCAGATTCGCGTACTGACTCACGCCCACGCACATTCTCAAACACAATCATAAAGTGCACCTCCTCGCGTTGTAACGTCAGTACGGGTGGAGATTGCTTTAAACAACTTGGCAGCAACGTAAGCCTCGATGACCATGCCAACAATACATTGTCGGAAAGATTGTCCAGAGTAAGAAGCGAGCCATCCTTCCCGACAATGCTTTAGATTAGGGGAGAGCTGGACAGCTCATTCCATAGAACATCGGGCTCCCGTATTGAAGGTTGCGGGTTCGAATCCGGGAGTGACCGAGGACTGTAACCTGGAGTTAAAACGCTGTGCAGAGCAAATTTGTCCCTCCGTCCAGCATAAACTGTCGCTCTGCACTGAGCATCTTACAGCAGATATCTGTTTGTGGATTCTTGAGGGTATTTTAGTGGTAGGACCCCCTTCTCCACCCATACCCTTCCTTGATATGGCGTAAGCAGCTGGTAGGTGCCCCCCCACCTCTCACAAAAGAATCTTTAAACAACATGTCCAGTAAATGCTGTCTTTTAAAATGCCACATTTTTCTACAATGGACCTCCCCTCCCCCAGAAAATGTTTTCTCTAGATTACTCTCGATGAGTACCCCTACAGTGCGTCACAGAACTAGCCCACCTCTCACAAACTAGAACAGCGAGAATGAGATTAAATGATAAATACCGCATGACTCACAAAGATCCACTGTGTTATATTTGTGGGGATAGACTCAGCACCCTACAAAGACTGCTAGTTTCAACCTAAACATGCATCCAGAAAAAGAAAGACCTTAAAAAGTCACAACCACAACCTTGCCCTAAATATAAGATCCTCGCTGAAACCTCGAAAAATGATATGAAGTATATAATGGGAACCCAAACATAAGATATATCTAAATAATACAACATTCAAAAAGTGGGCGTCAACTATTTGACCTATAATCATTAACGACCAAATTATATCTGCAGAGTAGGGATTTAAAATTAAAATGCAGATATATAAGACTAAAGAAATGACACCTAAAGTAAAACTTAAAAGGTAGAGATAAATAGGATTTAGGAATAGGGCGGAAGTAGGGTCGACCAAAAGGGACCACAAGCTATCGCGGACAAGACAGACCGCCACCGACAGCAGAGAGTGGCGGAAAGTTGGGAACCGTCACCTAGCCACCCCCAGGACACATCGCAACTACAGAGTCCCTCCCCTAAATCCCACCCCCTTCTCGCCATTGTGCGAAATCACCGCAAGATGGAAGCACTCTCCAACCAAAATAAACTACAACACCCACCCTTCCTCCTCCCAGATCATAACAACAAACAATGCACATCCAAGTCTGCAGCAAAGTGACAGAAAAGTTGGCGGCCAGTTTGTGTAAGTGTATCTACACGGTACTTTAAGCAAAGATTTTCTTCTGTACGTTTCTCGGTCCCTCGACAGGAACCATGCCAGTCACAGCATCCTACAGAACTCTTCTCCTAGACTTCTGTCCACAGCAGGCTGTCTGTATAGATCCAATTCTCTGGCCAAATATTTGCAATTTCAAGCGAGGAGAGATCAATAAAGACGAGAACCAGAAGTTCGATCATTGCGAGGAGGACAAAGTAATCCAGCCGCCATCTGCTTTCCACACTCCCCAGACGACAGATGGCCAGTGGCTAACGATTACACGCTGTTTAAAAAATTAGAGCTGTGGTTTTGGTTAGCATTTAAATCATTTTACCAATAACAATACTATACAGTACATAATATAATATATATATATATAGTTTTTTGCATGCTGTGGTGACAAGTACCGTGCACTAAGCCACTAACAGCAGTTTGCCAGAAGTTAAGTTTCTTCAAGGGATACAATATGAGGGTTCAAAAGGTTTGCTTTGTTAATGAATATTTTGCTGCCTTAAGTGCCTGTAATTCGATATTAGCGGCTCTGTCCGAGTACTCATAGTGTTGTACTTTCAAACTTCAACTAGAAATAGAATTACTGGACATCGGATATTTTAAAGTGTCATACAGAAATGATATTCATTCTTAAAACCTTGTCTCACATAAAATGCAGATTAAACTCTACTGCGTTCTCGGCAGTCCGCCCACACTTAACTTTGGGGGAAAACCCACCCTCCGTGCATCTTAGTGTGTAAATACCAGTCAGCACAGTCTGTAACTCGGGAGGTGGGCTGTACTGGGTGATGGGAGCACACGGGCGGTGAGTTTTAAGCGATACAGGTATAGATGAAGAATTGCAGGAAGTGAAAGGGCCAGGTTCTCTCAACTCTGTGTTCATCTGACACAAGTACAAAGGACTCTATAAAAGCGCATTTACAGAAGCTGCTACCGTTATGTCCAGCAACAAATCATTTTTTCAAAGACAAGTACAGTAGGTCTCCATGTATGTTTTGGTCTTTACAAAAAGTCTACCTGTACTACTTCTTGTGCAGTTTCGCTTTACTGGGAAAAATGGCTGACCAACAGGTTGAGCTTTGACGTCTATGTAAATAGAGACAGCTTTATCATTATTTTATGGGGCTGTGAAAATATCCTTGAACGCTGTAGAGAAGAACAAAGATACCCCCCTCATGAAAAGAATTCCGCGGAAGTCTGATCAAATTCGCCACACAGTGCAAGGCTTTGCAATATTTAGCAATGTGCATCTATAATGTCACAACACATTGTCACCTACAGCAAACTGCACTCTGTTATTTTTTTTGTCTGTTAAACGGTATCTAAACGATATTGCAAAATTAAGTTTAGGTGCCAAGAAAAATGTCTGGTGCTGAGGGGTGGTAACTTTTTTTTTAGCCTTCTTTAATAATCTAGACTTGGCTTTTTGGTTTTAGGCTGTGAAAAGCGCCTCTTGCTTTTACTTTGTATACGAGCTCCTTTGTTGCGGTAATATTACTTATGATCAACCAGTCACCTCATCGATTGAGTTTCTGTATGACTGAAAGTTGGCCTGGTTTGACCGGAAGTCTGTAGAAGGAAGGCTGGTAAAGGAGAGGTGACGACGAGAGAATGTTTTCTGACTGAGTCACTGACTTGTGTCTTGCTCAATTTCCCCACGGCATCATAAATTCATGTCCTTTCGAGACAAGCCGTTCATGCGAAGAGACGGCAGCAGGTCAGATCGTGAACCCTAACCCAACTGCTCAGTGCTTATTAAAACGTTTTTTAACTTGGCGAACGTTCGTCGAAGGGATTTTGGTTCCTGCCTGAAGTAACCAATATCCCCTGTACCCTCACAGGCAATAACCTTAAGGGGTACGGCTGTACCCTCACAGACAATAACTTCAGGGGGTACGGCACAAAGGCATCAGCATGACCTGTTGCTTCATGCATTTCTCATTTCATGTGTGCTGTACATGCAATGTTTTGAACTTCACGTATGTTCCAAATACGAAAATAAAGGAAATAGTTTCTTGCCAACCACCCAGTACATCAGCAAGAGTTACAATGACATCAAAGTTCTGCCGCTCCGGATGAAGATAATTATTGCCTCTTGAGGATAGTGTGCAACGGCCTTTATGTCTCACCCTTCTTGGCCCACAAAGTTTGATTTCTTGTGTTTGCTTTTTATAGCTAGCGGTACACTGCATGCTGATTTCTTGTGTTCTGACTTTGGAACGCTGCATGTACCAGCTGATGAATGGCGGAAACCTGACGACAGCGGAGAGGACATTACTTTATCGAATGGATGCGGAGCAAGAATTTCCTAGCTATAACGATTCCGCCCAGCTAGGCACTCCCAGCTACTGGGTTTCGCCACTATTTTACGATAATTCTGGACAAAAAAACCCCACACCAGATATGGGATGGGAAGAACGGACATCGGGGCGTTGGGTACACGGTAGTTAGAACTGATTATCATACCTATTTATGTGCGAAGTCTAGCACAAAAGACAGGATTTATTCTTTTAGACGCAAAGAGGTTAATGATCAGGTTCTTGTCTTTCCTGGCGGGGCGTGTTCCTACTGTATAGAAATCAAGATAGTGATAGTCGTCTTGAGTGGGTGTGTGCGTGTGAGATGTGTGCGCCCGCGCGCGTAAGATCACGTTTTTATTTTGCTTTGACCATTTTCAAATCAACCGCTCGCTGATGCAAAACAAGCGCTGATTGTCACATAAAGAGCGATCACGTGGTTACAAAATACGAAAACGCTTACTTGGCAGGTGACAAAGTCTGACGGTCGGTTGTAGGTAAGTCCCACCCTGTCTGACTGGAACTCTTCAAGAACTGCCTGACTGCAAGACATGGCGACAGGATCGTCGGCAATACTATTCATCCTAACGACCGGAAGAGAGACGCTCTTTCCTTGAGCGATGCAGTCTTTGTTCGTGCAGTGCCTGCGGCCTTATCCCGCCTGTCCCTGTGCGATCCGTGGCACGTGTGGCTACCGACCCCAGGCCTGTCCCTGTGCGATCCGTGGTACGTGTGGCTACCGACCCCAAGGCCTGAGGAAACTTCTCGATTGCGTCTTCACCTCCGGGCTGTTTGTTCGAGAGTCCTTTCTCTGAGAAGCGAAGCACAAACAGTTACCCTGGATCTCCAAAGCATTAGAGGGAGTGTCAATGAATGAATGAATGAATGAATGAATGAATGAATGAATGAATGAATGAATGAATCAATCAATCAATCAATCAGTCAATCCGTCCGTCCGTCAGTCCGTCCGACCGACCGACTACTTGACAAAATCAGATTCAAAGACAAGTTTTTCAAAGACATTTATCGCTTAGAGTTCAGAAAACGCATACACCAGCAATTTGGAAATTTCCCCGGGGAACTTTAAGCGAGACTCACCTCATGACGTCAGTGCCAAGTTTGACAGCCTCAAATCCCTAGAAAGCATGGGACAACGGGATGTCCTCCGAGTCTGGCAGCCTCACTGCCGTGTCACTCCACACTTCTATCAGAAAGCACCAAAGCCCTGCTGCAGGCACCGGCTTTCCTTACCGCGCGCAGCCACGCAGGCGCAGTGGAATGGTTCCCACGCGCGCTGTAGACGGTGTGACGAGAGTGGAGGGAGATCCCTTCTGCCTGCCTTTGCTGGTCTTGAACGAAATAGTAACAGCCTTAGGAGCTAGCGTAGCAAGGAAAGAAAGAGTGGAAGAGAATGGGAAGCAAGAGACCCAGTGGCTAGCGCAAAGAGGCAAATTCCATTTTCGCTTTTCCTGCAACTCTGGTGCCAGAGAAATACGCTTCACCGGCCACTGGATAAAGATCAGACTGGAAACAGAAGGCATAGGGTGCGTGGGATGACAATCAATAAACGGTTAGACTGCATCGACGTTTTTTTTTGTTTTTTTTGCGCTTGCTGTCTCGAATCTGCTCGTGTTCTTGTGTTTTGCAGGTTTTGTCGAGTTCGTTTCATGTCACCTAGTCTTGTATGCTTCAAAAGAACTCGAGCGACCCCCCCCCCCCAGTTAATTGGAGAGAAGGATGAGGTCGGAAAAGAATAGGAGAAGAAAGTCGTTTATGTTGTTCCTTTAGGATTCAAAGATTTGTTGTGTACCACATGCAAGTCAACTCTTTTTTTTACTGCCCTCAAAATAAACTGGGAACACTTTTTAAAAAATCTGCTTTGAGGTGGGGCAACCGTTAGCAACCTAAACACGCCACTTCTATAGTCTCAATCTTGAGTCTGTGAGCCGACAGTACGCCATCTGTATGCTAGCAGGCCTTTCTCAAACAGTCTGATTCAGCAGAATGAAAGCAGATTTTTGAAGCCTCCCAGCGTCTCCACAAGCGTTGTCACTGAATAATAATATTAAAAAAATCCACATCGGCTTAAATGTCAAGGACATTTGTCATGATGTAAGTCTGTGAAAATCTAATAGATATTTGACAAAATTAAAGTTTTACTGCGTGCGATCGGATTAATTTTTCACACTTTTCGTTTTACTTAGATGCAATCTGGGAGCCTAGAACATTTCCTTTGACGCCCACCTCTATCATGTCTGTAGAAAGAGAGACAACTAGGAAAATGGCTCTTCGTGGCGGTTAACCCTGCAGACAGGATTATTCACCCTGAAGTGGGGTTCTGCGCTATTCCCTTCTCTCTCTCTCTCTGTATTCCTCTCCCCCTCCCCCTCCCCCTTAGTCACTCACAAACCTTCAGCCACACATACAGCTTAACAGCTCCATTAACTGATCCTTTTGTTTGCTGATCTCTGCATAACATTAGCAGAGTTAAATATTTCAATCCTTCACTCTGTGTTTAACCGTACTTTTGTTCTCTGCCAGATGTTCTTACAGTCTTCAACCTTCCTTGCGTCCTGTACTACATATCTTGCTGTTGTTGTTGACTTGAAATTCTATTTTCCTTTATTTGTTTCTTATTCCCCACCCCCTTTAAAAGGCGAAGGCAGGGTATAAAAAAGCATTGTGTGCTTATTCCATAATTTTCGAAGAATACTGATTTATCTGATCTTATTTTACTTCCCTCTCTTTTTTTCTATTTGTCTCTCTCTCTCAGTACTTATCATCACTCTCCTTCCTCAGCATGAGACAGTACGAGACAGCATAAGACAACAAGAGACAACATGAGACAACGTGAGACAACTTGAGACAGCATGAGATAGCATTAGACAACCATTCTCCGTATCTCTCATTTTCTCTCTCCCCTCTCTCTTTCCCTCTCGCATTTCTCTCTCCCGCCAGGGTATGTCTATGTAAGTGCATGTGTATGTGCAAGTGCCTGCGTGCTTGCGTGCTTGCGGGCGGGCGAAAAAGCGAGCCAGCGAGTGAGTGAGTTAGTGAGTGCACATAGGGAATTTCGAAATAAACAGAACACAGTGATCTTAATCAAGGGCCATCACTCCAGCAGTCACGCACCAGTGGCGAGGAGAGTAGGAGCAGTCGTTAGTTCCTGCAAGAGATTTCCGTCCACCCAGGCAGTCGTCTGCTTCGTGCATCTTCAGCCCTGGTTGAAATGTCTATCAAGTATCGATTCTATTTTTCACTGTAAGTCTGGCGAGTGGCTGGGATTGGCAGACGGTCCCGAGGACTGCTACTGGCTGTGCACGATGCTCACTACTGGCAAGGAAAATGTCGCCATATTTTGTCTGCTTCTGTCTCTGTCTGTTGTCTGGCATTTACAGAGTGCCAGCGTAGTCTTAAGTCGCTTCACCCTTACAGAAAGCAACGCCAAAGTGTTTGTCTGCTTCTTGGAGTTACGGTTTCTGGTGTAACAAGATCGAGCGTTAACTTCGTTTAAAGCTATGTTGTGGTTCAGCAGCTGACAAAAAATAGACATTTCACCAGATTTTGTATCAGCACGTCCAGCATTAAGATGAGCTTGGGGCGACAGACGAAGATTGACGCGTACTGTGACGATGAGTAGATGACGAAGAGTGAAAGTTAGACCAACGAGAGGGAAGACAGCCCAGCCGCCCCCCCCCCCCCAACACACACGCATTACATTTGTTTGGGTCTGAAAATGGCTTCCTGGTTCAGGGCACATTTGGTTGCCTTACGTGCATAGCAAAACTGGTGGCCAAACACACTACACAGATAGGTAGGCAGGTGGACCGAAGGTAGGGAGAGAGAGAGAGAAAGAAAGGGAGAGTGGGGGGGGGCAAGAAAAAAGGCACCGAAGTGCGTTAAACCAGCAACAGAAAGTTGGGAAGGAAGAGAAAGACAAGAGGAGGGGAAGAAGAAGAGAGGGAGAAGAAAACCTCGTGCAGGGCACTGAGGTACACCACACTAGAACGCGGACAATCTTCCCCCGAAGACAGGTTTACATGTAATTCGCTTGCTGCCAAAATGTCCCCCACATCATGCAGACAATCCTATCGGTTGTATTCATTCCAAACAAGGGGATGGCTTGAGCATAACGTCCTCAACAGCTACACGAGCCCCGCGACCTACATTGATGATGGGCTGGGTGCTATCGCGCTCTCAGACTCTCAGTTACTGCAATAATCCAGTACACACAGCACTCCCCCCCCTCCATCCAATACACCTACACCCCTCCATCCA
>SMGT01010711.1:168187-182185 GCA_004794575.1 Lanistes nyassanus | reverse complement strand
CAATGTTCCCCACTGCCATACTTGCCCTCACCTTAACTCCACTACAAAACTCCACACACCCAAAACCATTTTCCATATTAAGCGCCACTTAACTTCCAGGAACAAAACCATCGCTTACGCCATCTCACGCACCATCTGCACCACTCTGTTCCACATTCGTGAGACAGAACGCACATTAAACAGTCGCTTCAGAGAGCATCTAGAGGACACCAAGCACCACAGAAACGCCCCAGTCGCACATTTCAGCAGCCCTCTCCTCCACACACACACACACACTCCCACACACACTCCCACACACACACACTCTCCCACACACACTCCCCCCCCCCACACACATTATACAGACAACATGAGGGTCTGTGCTGTTTTGCAAATGAATGGTGACTCTACTGACAGCAAGAATATGGAGTCCTATTTCATTTCCCTCTTTGGCGCTATGGCGCCCACAGGACTGAACATAAACCACTAAAATCTTTTTCTCCTATACACTGGTATACCTCTCGCCCATTCCACTTATATAACTTGTTTTTCCGCCAGTAGATGTTTCTCTTTTAACCACCTTGGTTTACATCTACTGTTGTCTCTCTTATTTAACTTTTATTTTTCATTTCACTAACGTTCTCTGTAGCTAACCTACGACCACTTTTCTCCCACCATCCCCTCTCCTCCTGTAATACCCGCCATACGACTGGCCGCAGGTGCAGACAAGGGTCGTGACCTGACTGGCTACACACACGACCTCCCGTGCAGGTCACCTTTTAATGTTGTTCAGTCTGTCCTGTCCCACCAATATCGTCCAACGCTGTCTGTGTGCGACGTCACGTGCCTGTTTCGGTCTTTATCTGTTTGTGTTTTTCTGACGGAGGGGGGAATGCTCCGAAACGTTGACTTTGTGCCGTTTAAAGCTTGGTTCAGTTTCTCTGTTGTTAACAAGGGCCCTGTGATTCAGAACACACTGAAGAACTTTTACAACCCCCACCCAGCTGTTTGATTACATTTTGGTGTCAATAGAAACTTAGCACCAACAGCCACATGCAAATATGATCACGTGATCAAACTGTATATTGTGCTCTACAGGCGAGTTTCGCAGACTGATCAATATCACACCAAGCTGGGTTGTAGCTCTTCCGGAAAGGGGCTTAACTCCAACAGACCGCTTGCTGCAGTCAGTGTTTTCTGGCTGATCACCACCAGACTCTGCAACACCTGCCTTGGTTTACAAGAACAGCAGGCGTCTTTTTGGTGCATATTAACTCCGTTGTTACAAGTTATCCGTTGTGTAGTATACCCTCTTCCGAAGTTTTGTGACATTTCTTGGAGATGGGCATGTAACTGTATTTGTAACGGGCATGTCAGCCTATTTATAATGGGCATACAAGTCTATTTGTAATAGGCATGTCAGTCTACTGTAATTGGCATACCAATTTGCTATGTGCATCTCATTCTATAATGGACATGTCAGTCTGTAATGGAAATGCCAGTCTATTTGTAATGGGCATGTTAATTTGTAATAGGCATGTCGATTTGCAATGTGCCTGGCAGTCTATTTGTAATGGGCACGTGAGTATATTCGTAAACTTGCACGTTAGTTCTCCCACTGTACCGGTTTCTGTCACACAGCTGTAATCAGTTCATTTCTGTAAACCTTTACCCTCCGAACAAACAAGTCACTTAAGCAGTTTTGTTTAAACTGCACGAGAAGTGTATTTGGTAGTAGAATAGCCCATCCTCAGCATCCAACTTGACCTTAGAGGCAAGTCATAAAGGGTATAGCATGGCGTGCCATCTGTAGGTGACAGAGATGCTAGTTAGGTGTATTGTTAGAGTGCAGTTTGGGAGAGTACATTGGAGATATGACAGGTCTGGGAACTAAACTTAACAAAGCGCAAGACAGACACTAGGGAGGCCAGACACATCACTTTTAGCCGCCCAGCACTCAGTTGAACATAAACACAGGAGCTATAGTTCCAGACATGCACTGTCCACGAGGGCCACAGAGTGTGCATATGCCACTCACAATCACACGTGCAGCTCGTGGGAATCCAACATTCAACACTTAGGTTAGGTATATAAACTCTGGTGGGGATAGACAGGATGGAGATAGAAGGCCGACTGATGAAGGTATTCAGGTCGACGAATGGCGGGATAGAAAGTTGAGATTTAGTCTTGCTATTACGTGATTGAACTACCGAGTTCTGATGAAGTTGGTGAGATTTAGTCTTGCTATTACGTCACTGAACTACCGAGTTCTGATGTAGTTGGTGAGATTTAGTCTTGCTATTACGTCACTGAACTACCGAGTTCTGATGTAGTTGGTGAGATTTAGTCTTGCTATTACGTGATTGAACTACCGAGTTCTGATGAAGCTGGTGAGATTTAGTCTTGTTATTACGTGATTGAACTACCGAGTTCTGATGTAGTTGGTGAGATTTAGTCTTGCTATTACGTGATTGAACTACCGAGTTCTGATGAAGTTGGTGAGATTTAGTCTTGTTATTACGTGATTGAACTACCGAGTTCTGATGTAGTTGGTGAGATTTAGTCTTGGTATTACGTCACTGAACTACCGAGTTCTGACGTAGTTGGTGAATGGCGTGGAAGGAGGCCTTGTGGCCGGTGACGCAGACCCTGTGAAGTAAAGGAACTGAACTGCAAACACAGTATTCGTGGTCTTCTGTAGAACATTCCATTTGTGGTGCCGTGGAAAACTATAATTTTACACGTGTGGTGCACGTGAACCCGTCCGGTGGAATGACAATACAGTCTTGGAGCCGATGAGCCCGTCCGGTGGCATAATACAACATTCTTCTTGGTGCCGTGACAATGTAACACTACATTCTTCGTGACCATTCAGGATACAAGTAATGCTACAAGGGAAACAACAAGCCCCTGATTCACACTGAAAACGCGTATGCACATACAAATAAACATGACAAAGTAAGTACGGCAGCTCGCTCACAAACGTCAGCAACACAGCGTTAAACAGAGAAAAGACTGCAGACGGTAAGTGTTGAGTGGGTGATAGATATTACCGCAGTCACTAGTACAAAACATCAGCCTGTGATATACCACTGGAGTAAAGAAAGCGAAATTCTCACAGCTGAATAATCTGTTAAATGCAGTTTTTTAAGGTTCTAAAAACGACTACTCTATCAAAGATATAAGCAATAACAAAATATTACAGCAGTAATGAAAATATTGTCAGCATAGACAAGAATATAACTTAGCATTGATGAATAAATAGCGGACTTAACGGCACAATTAGTAATAAATACATTAAATGTCATAACGATGGAAATAAAACATACCTACTATGAAAAGATAAACATGTTCGTAGGCTTCCTTACATATTTTTCCCTCCTGACAGTCGAGCTGCATAATTTCCAGCAGTTTAAAATAACATTTTAGTAAAAGCGGTTTTAATTGACCAAGGAAATAATGAACTACAAACTGTTTGTAAATGCTTATTATATATCATGCATGAATGTGTGTGTATGTGTGTGTGAGAGGTTGTGTGTGAGAGGTTGTGTGTGTGTGCGTGTGTGAGGTTGTGCGTGTGTGTGTGTGTGTGTGTGTTTCATTGGTGAACTGTACATGCCCATGCTCGGAAGTGATGAAAGCATTATTCAAAGGATACAACTCCACACTGCATTGTGAAGTTGACTGGAAGGTGATGGATTACAGCCGTGGCGGTGTATGTATACGCGATCGTTAACATTCGCCCGTGCCCAGTGCCTCCATTTCGTTTTCCTCTGCTAAAAATGACACTTGGCGAGCCTCAGCCTGCAGGAAGGCCTCATGGCAGACTCAAACGGTCAGCCGACTGTTGAAAAAATATTTCAGCGAAAATTTTGTCTCAGTGTCGAGTCTTAACTATACGTAGTGCTCAGTGTGTGCTTTCCATTCCAGCGAACATCACCACCTTCAGAAAACCGTGTTACTGACACAGGCAACAGCGACTTGTCCGTTGTCGATGCTCTTAATGTGGGTCCTGTCTCTAGATTTAAAAAATTATATTTCAAAACAATCCGTCTTGAACAGTAAGATGGTAGGATCACACCCTCGTCTGAGTGGAGTCTATCAGTCACTAAATAATTGTACTCTGAGAAAAACCTCAAATAACAGTGTTTCCCCCATGAAAGTACTTTGTACACATAACAACAGTATAATGTATAAAGAACGGGGCGTGGACTCGCGAAAAAAAAATGCACATTTAGTGACAAAATAAATATCAACCGGCATATTGCTTACGCTAGTCAACACAACCATCTACAGGACAGGTACAACCTTAAACATTAACGGAACTCCACAGTTATTCACATACATAATGGTGACAGTGAAAAGCACTGATCATGTCAAGAGAGAAATAATCACAGACATAGCTGTAGCAGACTTTCACAAATTCCGTGATCAAGTCTAAAACAAGATTCAGACATGAAAATCTAACATTATAGACGCTGCCACCGACGCACGTAGAAAACAATTTAAAAATTCTTAGTAGTGTTGAAAATTGTCGATCTAGAGCGTGCAAACAGGCGTGTAGTCGCATGTACACAGAGGAAACGCAGTTTACCGACAGCGATTTTAGCGATATCAACCTGCTACTGATATCAGAGCGAAATTAGGGTGTACATAGTGGTGCTGAAGTAAAAGTCAAAAGAGTCGACAGTGACACACAAAAGTCCATTGAGTGGTAAGTGTAATCAAGGGAGTTAACAATGAAAGCGTTCGTGACGAGCTGCCCCCAGCGTGACCACCGTGTCAGTCATATTCCGAAATATGAAAACATGCAACACTCATCCAGCCTGCATCCACATACCTAGTCACACGTATGATCCTGATAAGAAAGTTGGCTGCTAGGATCCTTCTGTCTTAGCTAAGACTTTGTAATCATTTCTCCACATAGCCCCAGCACCATTTTCTAACGTTCTCAAGGCCACGCAAGACCCGGCCGCTCGGTCTGTAGCAAGGCACAAGTCAGCAGCACAAGACAGGAAGACAGGACGCCCTGCAGTGGCCAGTAGCATGATGGAATGTCAAGCCCCTGTGCCCCGTTGCACGCGTTTGTCTTACAGGACATAAGGCAGCCGTAATACTGCTCTCTCTCGAAGTAGAAGGTTACGCAGGTGTTGTCCAGGGCTTCCATACCGCACGCGCGAACTACCATCTCAACTTTGGTCCTGGCTGGAAAAAAATCAGGAACATCTTTAGGGTGTAAGCCAAGTCGCGTCATAGAAATGGAATTAACTGCAATGTAAGCTTCCCACATTTAACGAACAACAGCACGCGAGACGCTCTTCGCGGACTAGCGTACCGCGAACCCTGCTCGTTCCTCAGAGATTCCATGGTCATGCATTCTACATGCAACACCCCCCTCCCCAGTAGTTACGTTACTGTTCGACCCCTAATCACTAACGTATATTTCTCCACGTCATGCCAGAAGCATCCGGCAATGAATAACTTGCAATATAACAAACCTCTACTAGCAAATTTTGCCTCAGATTGTACAATACTTTACAAGTAAAATTGTCCGTCAATTTAATTGGCGCATCAATGTGCATTTTGCATATTTGCCTCTGTTTAATACTTTAGGGGTAAAATCATCCTACACTTAAATTGGTGAGTCAGTGTAAAAATTGCCTTTGTATAGCACTTTACTGAATAACACGCTCTGTAATTAACTTTAATCCTTGCCCGTAAAACGTGACAAGCATTAACGTTATTTTATACAATATTAAAAACTACATTCAACGTCCTGTTATTCAGTACAAATCTCTCATCACATCAGACGAAAAACCAGCATTACCAATTATATTACATCACAAATTTCCTGCTTACGTTAACGTTTCCGTAGAGACACAATTGACATTTGCATATATAGACACGTCAAATAAATTGGCAAATGCTTTTACATCATGGAAAATCGTCCTTTCGCTTGAAGTTATCACAAAAACTCGTCGATAAAGTTTTTGAGTCAACCAGACAAGGATGATGTTGCTCCGAGAACAAGGTTAAGAGCGAACTCCTGAAAAGGGAGGTAGCTATTAGCTGACAAAAGCTGTGCACCTGCCCGAGGTCAGGTTCAGTCAGTACAGACATGCTGGTTATGCAGAGACAAACACCGTGTTTAAATAAGACGGCGGCAAGGTGGCGACTCACCGAGGCTTTTAATCGATCGTTTCAAACGCACCAGCCTGTGTGTTCTCTGCATCTAACTGAGATAACAAGCCGTAATTACTGGTCGGGGAACAGTCGTTCCTCGTTCAGCGTGTTCTGATGGCTTGAGGGGACAGTTTCCTGCTAACAACCAGCCTATCGCAGTCACGTGACCATGACAAGAATCTCTACCGTAACCGCCGCTACCACCAGCGCCACCTGCCAGCAGTGGTGTACAGGTTAGGCGAATAAAAAGGGGGAGACAACCAGAAGGAACTGTCGAATTTTCAGATGCTTGACATACACAGGGACACCTCTCCCAACCCAACCTATAAAAAATAAAAAATATAGTGAAAAACCCATGCGGCCCTCTGTATCCGATGAGACGACACGGAACAGACTTGTGACAATCCACAAACTACCGCCAGATAACGATCTGTGACACAATTAAAAGTTATAAAGACATGTTTCCTCTCAGAAAAGGTTAATAGGACATTTTCAAATGTTTAGTGTTTTCGAATGCTTAGTGTCATTCTACTCCCCCCCCCCCCCTTTAAAAACTACCGGCTCATAGGAGGACTTAAATTGAGGAGGAACATGGTTGGGTTCCAAATAGAACTGCACGTTAATGATAAAGATTCCTGTTGTAAGAATATGTAGATATTCGAGAAGCGAAGAAACAGGTGCTGGAATAACGAAGATTAACGAAGAAACCTTTTAAACGTTTTTAGGAATCTCCACGCATCATCTTGCGGTAAAATTCATTTCGTGAGAGGTCAGTGGAGAGAATAGTCTTTGTGCGTTTTAGGTGGAAACGACCGGATCAGCTGAATCCTAACATCAATCCCAGGCTGATGGGCGATTAAATGAATAGAAACTAAAGAACAGTTGGGAGATTTGAGACACGAACAGACGAAAACATCAGTGATTACTGACATAATGGGGTTACATATTGCTGGGCAGATTACAAAATTGCTGGGCAAAAACGAAAAAGACAGCTGGTGACTAGCAGAGGACGATGTAGGAGATGAATGCTGGTTAACCAGTCGCGTTTGTTCAAGAGTGTTCTGATGTGCCTGTTCGACTGACGGCGAGTATGTGTGCAGTCTTTCACAGGCGTGTTACTTATAATGAAGCATGTAAAATCCTGAAAACTCTGTACTGACGATGACAAGAGTGACGAATAACACAGTAACTACTACGACGATAATGATAATGACTGATAAGGCGACTATGACAAAGAGAAGTACGCCGGCGAATCGACGACGACGACGACAAACATGATAAGGACAATAAGCACAAGAAACACGAACACGAACACAAACACATACACAAACACAAACACAATACAAACACAGCGCCGTAGTTACCATTGATTCCCTTGATCTTCGTGCAGTACTTGGCTGGAAATTCCCCAAACCGCCCTTTCATCGTCTGCCAACACATGCGCTGGTAATGGTCACCAATATCCGGGTGGAAGGGGTCCTCGCAGGAGGGGTGGCTGCCGTTGATGGAGGAGCACGTGAAACACCCGATGCTGGCCTGCACTGGAAATAGGACAGGCGGGGTCAGTAGACATGGCGGGGTCAGTAGACAGGACGGGGTCAGTAGACAAGGCGGGGTCAGTAGACAGGACGGGGTCAGTACACAGAGGGAGAAGGTGGTGTGGTGTCTGTGTATGGCGGGGTGGGGGGGGGTGGGGGGCACCAGAATCAACAGAAGATCATGGTGATAGAGCTGAAACCCGCCACGGAATGAAATGAGGGAAGGGGGGGGGGAGGTGTCAGAAGATTCTAACCGATACACAGTCTGTGCATACACAGAGAAACTATTCGAATCATGGTCAACATTTACGGGTGGAGGATATAATAATCAGGGATTTGTGTTCTTGACTTGGTCAGCATTTTCTGTAGGGTCGGCACAGTAGACAGAACGTCGGGAGAGTTATTGCTGTTATGTATGAAAACATTTCGGGTTAGATTAGCATGCGCGGGGTGGAGGCTTTAAAATAATCACAATTATCAGAAAATTGCCGGGGAACCAGTACATGGTGAGAAACGTTGCAGCATTAAGCAGAAGTCTGGTATTACCATGTTTTCAACATCATGAATTTACAGACGCAAATAATAGATTGTGGCGTAAACAAACATTATACAATGTGGTGTAAACAAACACATCACAGAACTTAAGAAGCCCGTTTGGCTAATGTTCCCGTTTTGCAGTTCTAAGCTCTACGATCCACCGCAGATAAAGAACTCTTGACATGAAGCTTCTGTGATCAATAAACAGAAGGAAAATCTGATTTTTGGTGTGGGGGGGGGGGGGGTAAAAAAAGTTTCATTGCTGTTAACCGAGTAAACGGCACACTGAAAACTAAGCTTTGGTTCACAAATTTCATCTGCAGAATCTTCCGAAAGTTGGCTTGCGTTTCAGACGATTATCTGGCGTCAGTTTTCCCAAAACACTAGCGTATTTCGATGTAACTATTGATCGGTTTAACAGGGCCGCGTGCCCCAAAGGAAAGCGTTGATCGAAGAGACAAACTTTCATGGATTTCATGCAAGAAGAGCCATTCATGAGAAGATAGTTCATGTTTCTCTAAATTCTTGCACATGCCCATACAAGAAAAAAAAAAAAGAAACGCCATTACTGGAATGTTCTGTAGTAAATATAGACACACTGTAACTAGGACAGAACTGCCTAATGGTGTCTTTATTCCACACACACACACACAAAAAAAAATCCCATGAACAGAGCAGAGAAGAGAATCTTCGCTGGCCGTTGTCATGCCATACTGCAGCTTTTCCACGCAGTCCACTTCGTTTCTCTCATAGTTATTTTTAATGCATTATCTCCCCATAGTGACCCGGATGACAAGGTCGTGGCTACTGTACAGCGTAGGCGTGAGCAGTGTTCCACCGCAAAAATCTGCTCTCGTCCTGGCACCTGACTATGGACGCTTACTGCAGTACTTTGGCAGAACCGCTGCAGCTTCGCCTCGTAATGACCTCTTCTCGGACCTCAGGTAATTCAAAATAAGGACAGTTCATGTTTATGGGTATCACAACGTGTGCATCACGATCATAAATAACCATTTATCTTAACGCCGCAGAGTCGGGACGAACAGGCTTCTCTGATAGCCTGGAACTTCCTCTCTCAGCGTTGTCTCTTACATTCAGTAAGTTGTCCTGTGGTCTGTTTTAGGTCATAGGGGGAGTGGGACAACATGATACCCCCACTGTTCTGTTGCCCATCTCTCCCTTGTTGCCTCATGGGTCATGGGTCAGGTAACCATTTGCACCTGGGTGAACTGGCCAAAGTGTGATGCGGCGCACCGGTATCGAACCAGAGCCTTCGCATTCGGGGGCCAGCGCTCTCACCACTCGGCCATCTGCTTCCCTAACAAAAGTCTACAAGAATTTAAAACATGATACTACTGTACTTTTTTAATGTCCAAGATACTTCCTGCAGCACTTAAACGTTTTTAAACTCTGTGAACTGTTCAACTCGAAATCTAAGGAAAGACTCGTGAATTAATGTAGATTAATTTCCTTTATCCTACCTCTGTTCAAATGAATGTGATAAATGTGTTTTACACGTACATGGCTTATAGGCCCCCGGGGCTACAAGTGAAATAAAAGTGAAGTCAAAAAAAGTACTTGAATACATCTTGCACATCACCACGACCGGCCAGCGTCCTGATAAAACTCTCCAGTAGTCCGTGCTAATCAGACAGACACGTTCGGTCTAAATATGTCAAATAAACTTTTTATGATATACCCCTCCCCCAAGGCTCATTGACTTTTTGAAAGAAATTCAGAACCCATATACAAATGTTTTAAAAAGAAATCACATTATATTTGTATGCACTTGTGTACAAGGCGTTTAGCGCAAAGATCTGCAGCTTATGTATATGTACGTATACATTCAATCCATGTGAGAAGGATAAAGAGTAAAAATAGAAACATTGAAAGACAGATGAAATAAAAGCTAATAAAGAGAGGATGAACACATGCGGAAGCAAAAGGTTCGCACGCATTCGGATACACTCACGCACCCACGCACAAACCCGCACAGCATGGCATCGAATTTTTGCAGGCATTTCTGTGAAAATGTCCCACACATTTGTCATGGCTGAAGAGAAGCTAGTAAATCATCTATCAAAGTCTTTTCAAACTGAAATGTCGCTTCATCCTTGTTGGCACTTTCCTCGCCCTTCACCTTTCTATCCTGTGACCTTGGCCACAGCACTAGTCGGGCACACCCCCTGCCTCCACTCTCCTTCAAGCTAGCCTTATTGACAAAGCAATTTTACCAGACAAGCTTATCTTCACAGAAAGTAGGGAAAAAACCACTGTATATTTTAAAACAGATGTGAATACATTGGTTGCCATAACTACGCACAAGGGTATCCAGAGATGGATAGCGCATAAGCCTATGGAGCCAGCCTTGAGGCCAGCATTGAAGGGACGTTGCACCTTGATATTTCTTATTGGTCGTAGTCCCCATGTTTATGTTTATTTGTATTGCTGGGGCTCGGTTTTCTGTATCTTCTCTCTTTCTCTAACCGCACGCAAGTTCGTGGACAGCGAATTGTTTGGGGTTCTGCGATCTTACTGTTTGTGGATGTGTACGCAGCGTGGTTGCCATGGACACCAAACAAAGGTGGGTTTGCAGGAGCATTCGTATTGCCTTACACTCATAAAACAGGGCGTAAAGTCTGTAGGCTGAATAATCTTAAAACCACATTTATGTATGGAAAGGAGATAGGAAAGCCCATGCAAGCCAGCTTTGAGAACCTGTTTCTCCTTTCCTCGCGAGAAAGTGTACATAAAATACGGCTAGTTTCATCATGAAAGATCAGATACAAACGCTTATGCAACCCACCCCTGCTATTTCGTGCCTGGATTACTGTAACTCTGTGCTTGTAGGTCTCCCGCTGAACAGATCACTCGACTTCAGCGGGTTCAAAACCACCCCGCGAGACTTGTCTTGAGGCAATCAAGGCGGGAGCATGTAACACTCATGCTCCAAGAACTTCACTGGCTTCCAGTAAAGTTCCGCATTCAGTACAAGACAGCTGTGCTCGTGTATCGTCACTTTGATGGTACGCTCCCACCGTATCTGTCGTCTGTTCTTTCCACCTATCGCCTCACTAGACAACTCAGGTCCTCCTCCGAAAAACTTTTCATAGTACCGAAAACCAATCTGAAAGCCATGGGTCAGCGTTCTCTCAGTTTTGCTGCCCCCAATGTCTGGAACTCGCTGCCGGCCAAACTCCGCGATGCTCCTTCTCTTGCTTCACTCAAAACACAGCTCAAAACCCATCTTTCACCTCGCTTTTCCCTCACTGTACCGAACTGGATGGTAACGCTGCTTTAGGGAGAGACAAAGTGAGTGTGAGAGAGAAATAGTGAGAGAGAGAGAGAGAGAGAGAGAGATTGCGAGCGTGGTTGGTGGTTGCTTTCTTGGTGGGTTTTATGTGGTTGCGTGTGGTGTCTGGATATACTCTGTGATACTGTGGCTGTCTTCGTTGTTTTTGTAAAGTGCATTGAGCCCTTCGGGAGAATAGCGCTCTAGAAGAATCCTTTTATTATTATAACAATATGCGTGCCATCTGTAGGTGACAGAGATGCTAGTTAGGTGTATTGTTAGAGTACAGTTTGGGAGAGGACATTGGACATATGACAGGTCTGGGAACTAAACTTAGCATAGCGCAAGACAGACACTAGGGAGGCCAGACACATCACTTTAAGCCGTCCAGCACTCAGTTGAACATAAACACAGAAGCTATAGTTCCAGACATGCACTGTCCACGAGGGCCAGAGAGTGTGCATATGCCACTCACAATCACACGTGCAGCTCGTGGGAATTCAACATTTAACACTTAGGTTAGGTATATAAACTCTGGTGGGGATAGACACGGGATACAGATAGAGGGACTGACTGATAAAGGTATTCAGATCGATGAATGGCGGGATAGAAAGCTGAGATTTATTTGCAGTAGTTTTGGTATTTCGTGACCTGTTGAAGCTGACGTCTATTGCACTGCAGAACGCGGATGTTGTTTTGGTGTACGAGGAGAAGGGAGGCCTAATGGCCGGTTTTACAGAGAATGGCCAATGAAAGAACTGAACGGCAAAGAATTTGTGGTCTTCTCTGTAATGTAACATCGTCTTTCTGGTGCCGTGGTAATGAAACATTGTCTTACTGGTGCCGTGGTAATATAACACCGTCTTTCTGGTGCTGTGACAACTCATAATGTAACATCGTCTTTCTGGTGCTGTGACAACTCATAATGTAACATCGTCTTTCTGGTGCCGTGACAACTCATAATGTAACATCGTCTTTCTGGTGCCGTGACAACTCATAATGTAACATCGTCTTTCTGGTGCTGTGACAACTCATAATGTAACATCGTCTTTCAGGTGCTGTGACAACTCATTACGTAACATTATTATTTTACCCAGGACTGTGCTGTTTGTAGGTTAACACTGTTCGCCAGACAGTCTGCCCATCTTAGGTTTTGATGTACATGTAGTAAGATGAAAGATGATGTACATGTAGTGAAATGAAAGACAGCCGCTTGATATCTGGGTTCGAGAGCTCGTGATCACTGAAGAAACTTAAGACGGCTTAGTGGAGAAAGGAAGGATCGACCTTCAGCGTGATGCAAAATTTACCCCATCGGATAATGGATGTAGTTTCACTGGTGACGACAGATGCCAGCACGTGTCAGAGTCAGCTAATGAAAATGCTTGTGAAACAATTCACGAACCTTTGACAGCCTTTGGGTCCTTAGAAGTCGACAGATAACTGACAGGAGCATTGCCAATGCCAAGCTGCATATATTAACGAGCACACTCACGTGCGCACAGATGAACGCAGATACACACAGATCGTCTGCTTCCAAATGGGGAGAAAAAGATATTTGAATGTTATCAAAAAGTACGTACATTGTAATTTTAATAACGTGCCGCAACTGCGGTTCTGGAAGAAGCTAATTATATCGCTGGCTGGGATGCTCAGCGCGCCAGACCTCAGGGAGAGTGAGAGAGTACATATATTCACTCAGTCTAATCAGGTTTATTTCGCCAGTACCTCGGGGTCTCGATAAACAGCGTCCCACCATTCTTGTCCTACTGTCAGACCATCTTCCTGTGCTCTCCTCTGGCTATGAGTGAATCAGCGCAGTTTCTTGGGTCTACTTCAAACTTTAACTAGAAGCAATTGTTTGAAAGAAGGAAGAGGGGTAAAAGAGTTTGGTATAAAGCTGTTTGGGATACATCCCAGGTTAGCATATGTTGCAGACGTTTGGGTTAGCTCATTACCACTGTTTTCACTGAAGGTAGAATTGTGCATACAAGACTTTACTCCATTTCATCTCTGACAATGTCATAAAAGCTGAAGAAGAAGGGAGCTAAGAAAGTGTGAATGGAAGGAATTTTACAAATGTATCTTGTCACGTGTTGGGGTCTGGTGGGTCAAGGAGATTGCACCATAGATTCCAGGTGTGAACCATCCTCGACTCTCCGGCCCTAATTAAGGTCTAGTATCCCTTGTTCAGGCCGCCATCTAGCAGCTAACGTCATCACCAGCCCAGGTGCGGTCCCTGTTCACACAGGCTGACGGGGGGGTGCTGGCCCTAGAAGCTAGGGGCAAGGTGTTGCTTACCCTAGGGTACAGCTAGAGAGCGACTAGTGCAGGTGTCAGGCTGGCCAGGGGGGCGTTAGTTGTTCAGGGAAGATTACGTAGCTGGAGAAAACTAGCGACGCGTAGTGTCGAGCATCAAGAGCTTTGATGTAGCCGCGCGAGGTAAACAACCAGGAACGGGAGGGGGGG
>SMGT01010711.1:130348-162008 GCA_004794575.1 Lanistes nyassanus | reverse complement strand
GGGGGGGGGGGGGGGGGGGGGGGGGGGGGAGGGCAGCCTACATCTGAATCTCCCGTGCTGACGCTTCTTATCGCGGCACGTTATAACCGTCTTTGCGGCACTGCCCGTACAGCCGAGCCGGTGAAAATGACTTCAGGCCGGCTTAGACGCTTCAAAGTTTTCCTGGTTTCAAAGCGAAGAAGACTTTGAAGGCGCCAGCAGTTACATGCGGCACGACACAGTCGCCTTGACCCCGTGCGTGATACTTTGACCATTTGCCCCGATGTTCGTGATAGTGGCTGGCAGGGATTCAAGGTTTCGAAAAATAGAAAACTATTCTATCCTCCCAAAACCGTGAGCAGGACCAGTTCCGAGCTGGTTAAAGACTTGAAAAGCGTTTTGAAAAGTTTCAAAGCACGAACTTTGAGGCGTGTAAGCCGGCCCTAAGAACGGAGATGCACAAGCCCCTGGTAAGCGACACAATTGTACGATGCAACTTTGTCAATTGTACGATGCAACTCTGTCAATTGTACGATGCAACTTTGTCAATTGTACGATGCAACTCTGTCAATTGTACGATGCAACTTTGTCAATTGTACGATGCAACTCTGTCAATTGTACGATGCAACTCTGTCAATTGTACGATGCAACTCTGTCAATTGTACGATGCAACTCTGTCAATTGTACGATGCAACTCTGTCAATTGTACGATGCAACTTTGTCAATTGTACGATGCAACGTCAATTGTACGATGTTACATCTGATTTCAGAAAAGGCTAACAGATGTTCAGAATGAGCACTTTTTTTTAAATAAAATTTTTATAAAAAGTTCTACTAGCACACGAGACCCTTTTGGGAGAATTCTGGTTCCGTTAGATGTAAAACTTGATGTGTGTGTTCACCTAAAAAAGGACCCCCCTCCACCCGCACGGGTTTCGGTGGTAAACGCTACAACAGGCATTCTACAGGTACACTTAAAATACAATGCTTATTGTCACTTACACTTCTTCTTCTTCTTCAATCGTACCCCTCCCCCTCCCCATCACACACACACACACACTTTCACACAAACAAATTCACGCACCACACACAAACAAGAAATCATGTCAGTTTCCAGAATGTAATGTGCTCGGAATCCTGCGTAACACCAGAGTAGAAACTTTACGCCATTTTGTGAAATTTCAAAGATTGCTTGAGTAAAATTTTGATGATGCAGAGAGCTGTTCCCAAGTACAGCTGTTGTGAATATTATAGGCTGGAACGACGCAGAAACTTCAAACGCCTGGCAAGGTGGTTCCTTAGTTGGCATGGCAACATTGCAGTGGCTATAGTACAAGTCTTGCTAAACAGCTGCTGTTCGTTAGATTCAGGAAAATATCCATCATATCTCTGCGATCCTGAGAAAAAAATCTTCGTTATACTTTCTGAGCAATTGATGGTCATGAAGTAAACAACTGCTTTTGTTTTTAGGACGATGGAAATGCTTATAAGCTACAAGACTGACCGTAATTGATACTGTTAGCTGTGTGGGTCATCCAGAATTTCTCATTATGATAGCTATCCGTCTCTAACTAGCCCTCGACAGTCGGATAGATCTGGCTCCGTGTCGGACCAGCTTTTGATTGGACTGTTCGTTCTACGCCGTCAGACAACCAGCTACGTCACCACCAGCTCATAACCTGTTTGCTCCACAGCAGGCGAGCAGTGTAAGTCCCGCACTAGCCCATCATGCAGAGTGGGCTCCTAAGAACGGAACTTCCCGTTCAGTTAGGCTTCATGTGAAGAGAGGTTAGTGGAAGTGCTGGCATGACCACTCAACACATTCAGTGCCGATCATCCATTTGACCAGATTATTCAGTCATAACAACCCGTCTGTTCCAGTGTACACAACAGCGTCAGACTGAGCCACCAGACGCGATATTGTCTTCGTCCAACCTTAATCAGAAACACGCAAAATTTTTTCTCAAGACTTGGTAGGTGCAGGCATCTATCCTCCACCACCACCACCACCACCACCACCACCACCACCACCACCACCACCACCATAAGAACAAAATATATGCGTGATAAGAACGATGACACTGACCCAAGTAATAAGACCACAGACAGTGGACTATTCTATTCCCTTATAGTGCCTTGTTCTTGCTACGTGTTGTGTTAATCTCCATGGAGTCAAGCGCTACTTGTATCTTACCCGCCCCTTTAGTTGAACACAAACCCTCCTCCGCAACATCCACAAGGGACGTGACAACCAAACATGTGTTTCCAAGCTCATCGGTTCTTACCTCCCTTTATACAGCCCCCGGTATCTACAACCTGACCGACCATGCAAATATGATACATAATGGTATGTAAATGCAACCTTTACGTTAATAGTTGTTTTTGGCTTAATCGGGTTATCAAGTTTTTCATCATGCTCAAAGCGCTTGCGATTTCTTGTGCAATATGTAAATCTATTTAGAAGAGTCGTTTTTTGGTTTGGGCATAGACTGTACAAGCGGAAGTGGAAGGAAGCAAGAATTCTCTTTCCGGTTGTTTTAGGTAAGCAGAGGTGTATGTGTTAATACATTTATCAAAATTGCTACACTACACAATCATCCATGTAATTGACACATTTTTTATGTGAATGAACGTTTCACAAGGACATCGGTGTATCAGTTTTGATGGTTATTTTGCTGCATATCAAAGTTAGCTGTGTGATTTCTCACTGTTTAGCTTTGCCTGCTTCATGCTTGTTTTGGTACACTACTACTAATTGTACTTTAACTAGACTTCCGTAAAAAGTAATATTAAATAATCTTTGTCGAAGAGAAAGCGTACGATAAAATACTAGCTGCAGCGTTAAATCGCTTTCTGTTATCATCTCACTATTTTTGAAAGTAATTAGCCATTGTTTGCGTTTCACTTTTAGACATCTTCAAAAGTCGTCAAGTCTGGTGAGTACCATTGGGATTATTGTTTAAATTCATCGGACATCAGTAACTAATGCGTTGAAGTATTTTAAGTAAAAGAGTTTTTCAAAAATAAAATTTGAAAGTGGGGACAACCACAAGATCAACATGTCCATGTAATTTGAAGTTGTTTACTGCCATGTTTTGCATTATTAGATCCCCATTACTAGTTCAGTAGTTGACGATCTTTGCACGAAAACCCGTGTGATAGATTCGTCATCTTTGCCTTTTTCTTGGTAGGAACTTACGCAGAAATTTTTTCAGAAGAGAATACAGCAAAAGATTGAAAATGTCATCAATAAAATCAATTTCCCCGAAAGTGTTTTGGTGTACTGGGCGAGCAATTCTGCTTGTGTTTGAATCATTTATTACTATTAGTCTAGGAAACTTCAGGCGTTTCTGTTATTACAGGCTATTTAAAAATATACATATTTTCCCATAATGAATTAACAAATGGAATCAAAGGTTGGGACCTGGATCTGCTTTCCACTAATTCTAGGGGAGACCTCTGTGGTAGTAAAAGTAGGTTTCCTCAGGTTAATAAGGCCAAGAAAATGAAACTTTAAAAAATTCCACAAATGTCTTTATTTAAAATTATGCCAGAGCAGTCATCAGTGACTCGGACTGTATTGACGTGACGGGAGAATATTCATTAATTTCATGGATTATATTTCCTTCAGTAGTTGTTCATTTACCATTTACTGTTTGTGTTCATATGTTGATAGCATGTTTATGCTGTTAGGAGTTCAATTCTTCAAGCTGTACGAATACAAGTTTTATGATAATTTGTCCATTTGTGTGGCTTTGGATTGAGACAGATGTCATATCATTATCACTTGACACCAGTTACAAGTCGTCTTCTCCATCAGCATATTTAAAACCTTGCATGTGTGGAAATGGAACAATTTCATGTAGCTATCTTTGCCCACTTATTTTCCCTTTTGCCCTGGCTAGCTTCTAGCAGGCAAGCAGCGGTATTGTCAGATGTTGGCTGTGACTGACGTGAATGGAGAAATCCTTGTTGGACTTGTTATTCAGGGACTGGCGTGCCCTTTTCTTGATGCTACTGGATTATTGGCGGTTGTTTGTGGAAGCTGTGTATCAGTGATTAATTTTAGACTTGCAAACTTTTTAAATTCTGGTGCAGGGGAAGCAACCTGTGTAGTAAGTTAGCTTTAGAAAGCTGTTAGCTCTCTTGGCTCTTTAGACCTATAGCTACCTTTTGGTTGGTAATCTCTTAGTAGCTGACGATCTGTCTCATGCAGTAAACATGTTAGCAGCATGAATACTGGACTGAGAGATGCCACATGAATTACGTGAGAGAGACACACTACAAAGCTAATTTTTTTTTAGTGTTGCTTGGTGTAGCCACATCTGAAAGTTGTGCAGACGTTTAGACCTGTTTATAAAAAGTGTAATTTTGTTGTCTGTAATTTTTCAGATTTTTCTCCAGGCATGCACTTGCGGTTTCAGCGGTCTGTAACAAATTTCATAAGGCTAGTGTGACAGGTATTTGTTAACTTTAGACTGGGTGTTTTTGGGAGAGTTTCAGTTCACATTACAGCAAACCAAACATGGATATTTCCTGATCATTGTGGGTTTTTCTTCCATCGGTGGGTAAGAATGCGGAAGGAATATCACAATGGATAGACTTCTTCCAGTGTAGCATACCACTGACATGTACTCACCTAGAAGAGCTGATGTAGTGCACATCTGTGGCACCAGGACTAGCAGTTCAAACTCATGTACGAAGTACAAGATCGTGCTCGTGCCTAACTCAGGAGGTGTGTGTGTGGGGATATTAAAGACATTTCCAGGAAGTGTATTGAACACAGGCTCTCTGCACATGACAGAATGACCTTTTTAAAAAGACTGGGGGTGGCACAGGCGAACATTGAGTAAAGATAGTTCATGGTAAGACAGTTGGAAAATGTGGGGTGGGGGTGGCCAGCAAAACCTCCCTGTTGTTGAGACCTTTCCTTTTACAACCCCCTCTTAAATAAGACTATCCTTCCTGGATTACACTAAATGTACTAAGACCCCTCTTGGTTAAGACCTGATTTTGGTGGATTTTGAAAAGTCTTCATAGGGAAGTTTCACTTTAACTCTTTGAGCCCACAGGGACCCGCAAAAAAAAGAAACCGTTGAGGCCGTATAGATTTACACGTCTTGAAAAAGCTGCCAATTAAAAACTACCACGCATATTAAGAAAGATCTATTCTGCTGCATCACAACGGAAAAATAAGTTTAAAGTAGTATTAATACTTACTATTTGGTCCCAAATATAGTCACTCTTCGCACACACAAAATGTGAACGACGGAAGTAGACCTACACTTAAACCATGTTTGGCAAGCCGAAACTGTTTCCGAAACTCATTTAGACAGTGCAGGGGAGACAACCGATGATAGAGCTTTACAACGATACCAAGTTTTTACTTCCCTTATACCGTTGAACGCGTCGGGGAGATTTTAAAGTTGCCACAATTTAGCTAGCTGTGCTGACGCAAGGGTCGGCAGGCTGCCGCAATTTAGCCGGAGCCAATGGGGTCAAAGAGTTAAGGGGAAAAACAGTTGGCAGTTGAATAGGCAGGGTTGTCACCCACAAGGGACTTAATTTTACATCAGGCTTACATGGATATCTTCCATTTCTTTCCATAGGGGTCAAATCTGCCACCCAACGAACCCTTCTTTTAGGCAGTTTAATATTACAACACTTTTTTTTGGTGGGGGGGAGGGTAGGCAAGCAGAGGCATGGTCTTACTTGCCTGTTAACCAGCATTTTGAAAATGACGGAAATTTTTATGACCTGTTTCTGTTAATGCCAGGCTTTACAGCTGAGTGGAAGCAATGTCATGGAGCAAGGGGGGGGGGTTTGGTAACCTTTAAAAAGTTTGCCTTACAATTTCTTCCCCAGCATAAAAGAAAAAACAAGTTTCTGCATCCTTTTATTATCTCACTGATACAGTTTTCAGTAACTTTCTGGTGACTGTGCATCTCAGTTTGCTGCAAGTTTGCAGCTTTTTTTAAACATGGAATTTTATTGTATCTTCAAGGTAATTTAACATTTCTGTCAACTCTGCACTTTTTCAAAGAACAAGACTATGTCAGAAGTGTTGTTTCAAATGTCTGTATTTGAGTATTTTGCACACATGCTTACTTTCACAAATTTCCAACATCCAGAGTTTCACTGTTGTAAAAGGTGTGCAAATATAAAGATGTGCAAAGTCGCCAAATCTCCCCACAGCCCACCCATACATAAGAATTTAAGTACAAGGATGACTGATGTCTCAAAAGCAGTGTTTATCACAGCTATGCTATCATCACACTGGGCTTTTAATGTCACTTTCTTGGTTATGCCCGCCAGTTTTACTGAAGAGAACGAACCATTGTGAAGTACCATTTTGAAGTAACAAGTGATCTGAAGTGAAAGCTTAGCTTGGCAGACATGAGAATGATGCATGGCTCAGGCTGGTAGCTGTAGAAAGTTGGTTAAAGTAAACTCTTTCATTTGATATCCACACAGTTTGTACCTGCAGTATCTATATACCAAGAGTTAGAGGTGGGTAACGGTGAATACAGAGGAAACTGTGTAATGTTTAGAAATTGTTTGTCCATGTTGAGAAAAAAGCCTGTGTATGTTGCGGGATCGAGCCAGCACTCCCTTGCTGTTTCCTGCTTGCTTTTAAGGGGAAGAGCATACAAAAGATCCACTGCCTTTTCCCAGTAAAGGTTTATAATTGTGATGGGCAAGTGTCTTTGGTCCCATTCTTACAGCACGTTGTTTTTGAGTGTGGGCTCTTTTCCCCACGCTTAAAGCGTATTGTTTTCAGTGTGGGCTCTTTTTACCACGCTTAAAGCGTATTGTTTTCAGTGTGGGCTCATTTTCACACGGCCACTCACCTACGAACATTGATGTACACATGTCCATTCATGTCTACTACTCTTTATTTGTTCACTTTAGTCCTACTCCACGTAGGTCTTCTCTGTCTCCGTGCGATGAAGGACGCGGTGCTTTCTCGAGCTACTCTCCGGTGACGATACGGGCGTGGGTTCGCTGCACGAGTTCCCCTTCTCCTGACACCACTGTTCGTTGGCAACTTCCTCCTTCTTGCTCCTCAGCGAGCCCCTGGTGGGGGGCAGGGTGGTGGCGCTGGAGGAGGGGCAAGCAGCCTTGTCGTCCGTGCACGTGAGGCAGCGGCAGAGCAAGATGGCGTAGTACGCCCGCCGGAACTGCGAGTTCATCAGCCCGTAGATGAGCGGGTTGACGGCGCTGCCCACGTACACGGTGATGAGGCAGAACATGTGGAAACGCTTGGACAGCACAGTGTTCCAGTCCACGATGCTGGAGATGGTGCAGGGGAAATAGGAGAGTGCGAAGACCAGGAAGATGGTGGCCATCATCTTGGTCAGGTGCATCTCTTTGCGCTGGATGTGCTGGTCCAGGCGCCCGTCGCGTGCCAGCAGCCGGCCGTGTTGCACTCGGCGGTGCGAGGCCTTGGTGGTGCGGTAGATGCTGAGGTAGAAGAAGAGAATGAGCATGCAGGGGATGGCAGCGCGCACGATGAGCAGGAAGAGCTTGAAGGACTGGCTGTCGTGGTCCAGCAGCAGGTTGCACGTCACCATCATGGCCACGTAGCCGAAGCGACCCCACACCTCCAGCAGAGCCGGCGCCAGGCAGGTCACGGGCAGGACCCAGGCCGCAGCCAGCATGGCGGCCATGCGCGGCGCCACGAACAGGCGGCGGTAGGCTGGCAGGTCCACGATCAGCTTGTAGCGGTTCCAGGCGATCAGCGTGATGGTGATGATGGTCGTTCCTGCAAGGACATGGGAAGGGGAACTTTTAGTTTCATCCATTCATTCTGCTGTCTTATTCACTCGTCGTGCTTGCTATTTACACGCGAATTGAAGTGTCACATAGCAGCCATCAGACTATAGTTTTCAAGTCAACGCCATGGATCATGATGGTGTTTCCTAAAGGCTAGTCACTTTAAGATTTTCTTGCGTCTGGCTGTACTATTCCAGTGTCGGGAGGCATAACCCAGTCCGATACTTGAGCGGAGTGTTTATATTTTTGCTTCTTGCAAATTGAATTCATTTCTTCGCGTTATTATTTCTGGCAAAGTGCGGGTTTACGAGCATTCTGCGCAATGAGCAACGGCGCCGTAATGCCTATACACTCACTTTGAACTCAAGTCCGCAAGGTGTGTACTTAGCAATAAGCATGCGCTGAACGCTTGCTGCATCACAGCTGTAGACTATTTATAGATACCAGTGCATTTTTATGGAATCGTGGGCGTGTGAGGATTACGCAGGCAGAAGTTAGAAAAATGTGGGAGTTCACGCAGCAGGGATGATCAACCACTTCATTACTCAACGTTTCTGTCGGTAGTTTAACTTCTCTATTTATTCCGCAGCGACATCGTAAGTTTCAATGCATAATTCTTTGGGCTTTTTTTAAAAGTCTTGTTTAGCTAATTGATTGCGAGTGTTCGCACTTGGGTGTTTGGGACTTAAATGTTAAAAAGCCCTAAATGATTGGTCAGCCATAAATTGTTTTTGCTTCGCTATTTGGACGCTACACTTCCCCATCCCATTTGAGGTTAGAGGACAGGTAAATTCACCTGGCGCAAACAGAAACGAACAAAACTAATCAGGCAAGCTCTGCTGTGGATTTTTCGTCCGAAAATCCAAATTAATCGGTCAGATCTTCGTTAACACATTGACCCTTTTTTTCCCCCTCACTCTCTCCGACATTTTTCACAAATGATGTGGCGCATTGTCTACCGGCCTGTCACGTGACCTGCTTACCTGTCAGCGTGTAGCCCAGAAAGCCGACGAACTTGCAGAGCTGCGGTGGCAAGTGCCAGCCGTCAACGCTGTAGGTGTAGATGTTGAAGGGCAGGACGACCGTGACGAACAGCAGGTCGCACACGCTGAGGTTGACGACGAAGGCGTTGGACACGGTCTGCAGCTTCTTGGTCGTCCGTACGGCCGCGATGACCAGGATGTTACCTGCAAGGTGTGGAAAACACAACTCAGACGTGCCGCTTGTTTGGAAAGCTTTCTGTTATAAGAACGTGACACGGTTTCATTTAGCACTATAACTGTATTTTTGACCTCGGAATCGTATGAATTCAAATTCCTGTGAATTGATGACGTGGTAGATTTAGTCGGTTGTCACCCTGTCTTTTTGAAACAGGCTTGGGTTTTTTGTCTCCTGTCTGTACCGCTTCGTCTATCTCTTTCTCCTTGCGCGGGCCCAGACTTATCGTTTGGGACGGATAAGAACACACGGTGCTCCTATTCTGTGTCGGTGCGTTGCACCAGCATTTTGCTTTTCTCCCGAAGCTTAGACAATAAAACCATTGTTTGCCGACTAGAATAGAATCGCTAGAGAATGCCTATAATATCTGTCTTGCACAGTTGTAGAACAGAAAACTAGTTCAATGTTCCTCGCACCCATGCTTGAACCCCCACTTTTCCCCAACTCTTTAACTCCTGTTGCACAGAAAGTTGCCAAAATGCAAGGTATTGTAATCTAGTTTTTTGTTGCTACAATAAATCTTCTGTATTATTTTTATATGCAGATACAGTAGTTGTAAATAGTCTGATTAGATAAAAGTTGAATGCTAGGGATGGCGGTGTACATTTTGAGTACGACAGATTGCAGGGAGGGAAAAAGAGGGCAGCAATGTGGAGCTGAATAAATCACTAGGGAACCCGGAGGCTTAGACGCGCACAAGACAAGTAGAGAAACATTTATAAGCAACCTACCTATGCAGCCGATCACAATGACTGTGCCCATGAGCAAGATGGCAGCGTACAGTGCCACTTGTGACTGGGTGCTGCTGACGATGTGGGTGTTTGGCGCGGTGTCCGCAGTTGTTACAGACGTATTTTCAACTAATTCCAGCATGGTGCACACGTACTAGTCCTGTGCTTTGTACAGAGGGAGCCTCTTTAGTGCCGTGTGGGAGAAATCACAGTGGGGCATAGTGTGTCGGATTCACTGGAGCCTGTTCCATTCTTGATGCTGCGTTGTGCACTGCAGTCGGTTTGTCCTGAGAGATAGACACATTGACAGACACAGAAGTGGATGCCAAGAACCGCGGCGACCAGGATGTTTCAGATGACGACCAGTATCACGTGCAACGCTGCGGGACGTTCCTTTGAGGAGCTCGCATGGCAACAGGTTGCGCGTGGATTGACGTTTCACTGTAGACAGCCAATGCCAGACTGAGAAAGCTGAGAGAGCACGCGGCCAGATACGCTGTGTACCTTCGCCTCGTGTCTTCCAGAACCCAGCGGCGGGCGAGCACCGATCGAGTGGTGGGTGGGGGAGGGCGCACGGTGATTGGTCCAGCGCTGGCGCTCTCTGCTGTCTGCAACCGTCGGCCCTTGGTGATGCCGCTCTTTGATCTCGAACGCGTTCGAGGCGACTAAATCCTGTAGTTCTTTTCCTGTACAGTAGATCTAAAATATCCGTAGAGTGCCAGGGAACTGGGAGGCACTTAGTCGGATGCTTTAATTTCTGTGTATATTGTTGCCAGGACAAAGGTTTACTACTGGGGTTAGCCGATTGGGAATATACTATAGTGAATATACTTTGTGAACGACTTGATTGTTTAGTGCAAGTGTGACGTCAGGGTGTTATCGCTAGAACTGTTCACGGGTGAGTGGGGGGAAGGTGTGGTTGTTTCAAGTATTTGGTGGAGGTGAGGGTGTAGCCTACCGCCGATATCAGTTTGTTACATTCATTAAGCCTGGGGAAGAATTTGGAACGATTGAAAGATTGGCTTTAGATTGAACCTGTTTACATGAGTTAGGTGAACTAGATTCTTGTGCCTGCTCTAGGCAGCCAGTACCCAATCGCCTGCATTTGGAGTTTTCAAGCAGAACACTGGCTTTAGGTCATAGTCACAGTATTAGAAGTGAAACGCCGTGGGGGTGGCTGGCAGTAGCTGTTCCGAGAAAGCGGTGGGGGATAGGGGAGGGAAGACTTGGGTGCCCCGTGTTGAGGTTCGTATGAAGCAGTGGCTAGCGTTCAGTCGTGTGTAAAATGCCGCAGTTAGCTTCCCTTATCCGCACGTATATACTGCCGCAGTGTGAGTTTATTGGGCGCCTAGAGGGGACATCGAATAGTAATCATGCGTGAGATTCCATTCTCTTGCTGCGGTTCCTTTTGTTGGATCTTCTAGAAGTTCCAGTGAAGACGTGGAAGGGCCACAGCACTGCCCAAAGCCAGTGATGACGCGGCAGATCCGTGTTTTGAGCCTGACAGTGGGAGGCCGCCTGTCAGCGCGCGCTGGGTGCCGTCTGTGAATACGTGACCGAACACTGAGCTCCGAGGGTCTCTAACGGCAGTCGGCGATTGGCGTCTTGACTGAATGGAGCAGTAATCCGATAGGGTTGGCGGCTGCTCTGATTTAGCTGTAGCTGGGGAAGCGCCTGGAGCAATGTTTATTCAGGAGGTCTAGAAAAGCTGCGAATGCGGTTCCTCTCCGCCTGGCCCATCCTTTCACACTGTTATCTACTATCTGGTTACCCGTGTCCACAGACGTTTAGTCCATTTCTTCGTAGCCAGTCTCGGTGAAAGCAGTGACTTTGTGGGATCAAATCTGTGTGCGTGTAATACTTTAACACGCTACTGGGGGTTCTAACTTCATGTACAGAAATGGATATTATCTGTGTACATTTGCATTTTGGTCATAGTACTTATTGTTTGCATGTGTTTATCCAGTATTTAACATTTTATTTTTTATTTTTTGTTACAGAGCCAAGCGACAGGTAGAAGACATGGCCAAGTCTAAGAACCACACCAACCATAATCAGAGTAAGCGATGTTCGCACTTCACAATAAATAACAGTGATGATGGGGTGCTTTCTATTTTGTGTGCTTATAGAGAGGGTACCAGTACTTTTAAATTTAGTTAACGTCATGTGAACGTTACGAACGGAAGAAAATTTTCAACTAGTTATCACCCCACCTCCCCACACAAACCCAGCGAGAAGATGGATGTTGAGCACAAGCATGTTTTAAACGAGGATGCACGAAAACCAGGTATTGGTCCTCCTCAGCTGACGAGCGCGATCGAGGAGTGGAAGACGCGTGTGCGCTCCTTTTTGTGAACGGTGGTTGGTAGGTGTCCATCCTCCTGTCTGCTCTCTGTCCCATCCCTGTGCACTCCTTACGCGTTTTCTACGTTGGAAGTCGTTCTGGCGTTTTCCCCCTTTTATTTGGAACTGTTCCCTGGAAGCAGTCGTCATTACAGACGTGCAAGACGGAAAGGGTACTGCACGCGTCACTTAGCTCCAGGCTTGGCAAAGGCGGGTTGCATGAGCAGTGCTTGAGCCTTTTCGACTTTTCTGACAGATGTTTAGAAACATCTTGTATCGGTAGGCATCTGGATGTGTTTGGGTACTTTTTTTTGTTGTTGCTTTGCTAGCATCGATGTGTGATGTTGGTCGATTAGTTTTCCGACTTTCTTCTGGGCTAGAGCTCCCGTGACGCTCGTCCAACAATGGGCTGAGAAATACACGCGGAAACTTCGTCCGTGTGTCGAGACGGGTTATATCTCACAGGGTCTAACATTGCACACCGAAAGGCATATTTAGGCCTACCCAGGGTCCAGATATACGCCGACTGCGATATGTTCGTCGGAAAGCCTCTTATTCCCAGTGGGTTCGTTTTGTTCTTAAACGGTTCCTCACTGCCGGTCTCGGTTCTGTGCAACTCGCAAACCGTTCAGCGGGTTAGCTTGAGCTCGAGCACTCGGATCATGCATACGGTGTCAGCAACTGATGGCTATATCGACGAAGTTTCGTGTACTGTGTGACGTCACGACTTCAAGGGTAGCGACTTGCTTACAGTAGAAACAGTTAAGTTGGTACGTGCACTCTAACCCCAACCCACCTGTACACCTCCCGTACTCCCACCCTCATACCCTTCCCTACCCCACGCCGAACAGAGTCATGGACAACCCCCAGAGGAATCGAACCACTGTATTTTCGGCTGCTTAACCCAACACTTACCACATGGCTATCCTCAGCGACGGCCAGACATGCTTATTGTAACTACAAGATGCTGCTCACCCATCGTCCGCTACTTGATAGCAGTCCGCAGTTTTAGTGATGTCACGAGACTCTGTCGATATAGCCCATCGCCGTGTCACCCACACTTAGCATCAGTACTGTAGTAGCGGTGGTTATTCTCCCCGGAGATTTGGTTAGTTTACGCCATGGCGCACAGAATTGACCTAGTTGAGTTAGGGAAGCCGTACTGTCACGAAGGATTATGCTGCTCGTGGATGTGGGACGGTTTAGATTGGGATTTTGAAGTGAGGAAAGAAACCGGTCGACGTCAACAGCTGCTATTCAGAGTGGATCCGAAAACTAGGCAAATAACCTCCACTTGAAAAGCCTACTGCCAACTCTGCACAATAGAAATGGTGCGCGAGAGAGGGGGTAGGGAGAGGACCGAGGGAAGTCGTAAGCTGACAGTCACTTTATTATGACGTAACAGCTCGTGTAAGAGGTGACAAACTGACCAATTGCAACCTCGGATGGGCGTCATGGGCAGAGAGAGGGAGAGAGTGTTTAACTTATTAAATAAGAATACAAGAAAGACAAAATTTAGATTAAAATTAAGCTGTTTTTGAAATGCTTTAGTGCAACCAGCTGTGAGGGGAGGGTCCCAACTTCTCTGAAAAACTGTAAAATGCCGAGGCGGCCCATGGACCGCAGCCCAGAACACCTAAATCACTTTTTCCAATGCTAGCCCCTGATCTCAATCTGCCTTTAGTCCGTTTTGAATGCTGGGGGCAGCCTGTGAGACGTATCGTGTTGCACAGGCTTTGGTCACTACCAGTCGTCTGCCTGTAGGTGCTTGGTACAGAGTACTGTCTGTTCGGCTGCTCTTCCTGGGGAACCCTTTTTGCTTCCCTCTTAACTTTTCTAGGTACTGAAGTACTGGCTACAACTTTATAAAAAAAATCTTGTGTTATCAGGCAGTCCGAGCCCCTTATCAGGTGGCTTGTAAGTGTTTATGATGTGTCAGCGCCCCAACTCCCACCCCGCCGGCCTCCATCCTTAATTCTGAGATAAAATCTAGTGTAATCAGTCTTACTTTGCAGATGAGAGTTGGTCACATCCTTCGCAAGCGTGGTGTCTGTGTCTCGGAATCGTGTCTCGTGCAGTAGGCCAGTGGGCTTGTGCCTTGAGCCTGTCACTGGGTGCATGTCGATAGAACTCAGTGGCACATGGCTGCACCTCTACTTGAACAGATGCTGGCCTGTCTGGGGCTGGTGACTAGAGGCACAGTTAGATAATTAGGGCTAGGAACGCGACTGGCGGTAGCTTGTGACGTCAAGCAGTCCAATGTCGGCCCACAGACCCCAGCGCTGAGACTTGCAATGTTGGATTTTTTTAACTTGCCTCAGCGGATGTACAGACTTGAACTGTTACGCCTTTTCTCCCAACGACGAGCATCGAGTTAATTTTATGAAAGCATAATACGACTTAGTTGAGCAAGTCTGGCCTTCAATCGCCGTACAAAATTCAGAGGGTAAACGGGCTGAGTGTGCACTTTAGCGCAAGAGGAACAAGAAGCCTACGCAAAAATTAAGAATATATGTGAGGCACCAAATCTCGTAAAATAATACAAGGCTGTGCGGGAACAATGCATTGCGCACGAGCTACCCCCAGGTAGGCACGAGCAAGACGGGATGAAACGTGTTTAGGTAGAGAAAAGATAGTTTTGAAACAACTTTTAAAGAAGAGAGTGTAGGTAGCTTGCAAACAGAACGGAGCAGGATGTTCCAGGTCAGCGGGTCGAAGGCGCGAAAATTATGCCCTGATCCCAGTTCACACTTGAAAAGAATACGTAAGGTCACCTGGCTTTCGGACATCTTCCTAGTCGGCCCCTTGCAACACGTAATGCGTGAACAACTTGCGTGTATCAAATATAATTTTTGTCTGAACGAAAGCCATCAGACTGAGATCAGGGCTTAGCATTGGAAAAAAGTGATTTAGGTGTTCTGAGCTGCAGTGCAGGGGCCGCCTCGGAATTTTACAGTTTTTCGAAGTTGGGACCCTCCCCTTACAGCTGGTTGCACTAAAGCATTTCAAAAACAGCTTAATTTTAATCTAAATTTTGTCTCTCTTGTATTCTTAATTCAGAGAACGTGAAGTACAAGTTCTTGAAAACTGTTGGACGGTGGCTAGATTTTGTAGCAGCATCATGAAAATAATCTTGCTCTTGTGTTATGAAAACATGTAGCCTTTGCATAAGGTTTGTTTAGGAAAAAAATCATTCGGATAGATGCTGATACCGAGTAGTCAGTATTTCATCCTTTGTTGGAATAGACCTACTGACATACATTGCTAACCAGGGTGTCTTCAGACAATTATCGCTGCAAGAATTATGATGGAAAATATGATGAAACCATAGAAATATTAATGTGCAGGAAAATGGCTTTTCTCGCCGCCGTGTGGAAAACTAGAAACGTTAATGCGGTGGCTATAAATATTCTGCCATTTCTCCTCCCTGTTATACGTCTTTCGTAGGCACAGATGCGTGGAGCGAATGAAGCGTGCAGTGGGTGGCGAGGCGGTGGTTGGTGAGTGTGAAAGGAAACCGTGAACTTCTCACGCTGTTCTCCTGACTTTCTGCTTTTTTTTCATTCCAGACAGGAAGGCCCACAGAAATGGGATCAAGAGACCAAAGACATACAGATACCCATCTATGAAAGGGGTATGTTGCCTGTGTGTGTGCGTGCGCCCATGCTAAAATGTGATCACCTGTACCCTTTCCCACCACTCCTCGCCGTTCGGTAACGCAGTACGTGCACTTACAGGCACGTTTCGTGGCCTGCGAGCTGTGCTTATTAATAGCTGTGATTACAGTCATGGTCTGGGCCGGCCTGTGGTAAAGGGGTTGCGGGTTGTTGCAGGTGGACCCCAAGTTCTTGCGGAACCTGAAATTCTCTAGGAAGCACAACAAGAAGCCGGGAAAGACCACAACGCCGAAAGTGACTACAGCGAAACAGACGCCAGCCGCCGAGTAGAGCGAAGGGGGTGCGCGTGCGTGTGTGGTGATGCAAGTCCTGTTGGTCTCGTTTGTGACACGTGCCTGGGAAGTCAAATAAATCGTTACGACACGTGATTCAAACCCGCCTCGTTGTGAAAGAAATGAGTGCTGGCAGAGAGCGTAGGTGTTGCAAGCATTGGCGTGTGTGTATGTCACGTGGGCAGCAAGAGCAGTGGTAATCTGTGCTTCCTTTCCTCTCTCATCGCTGTGAATCGCTCTTTTCAAGTGCCTCCTATGTCCTACTCCGCATGATTCACAAGGGTCTCAGATTTACTTGGGAAAGGACTGCAGCCAAGCCAGGCGCGTAAAGAAAATTTTCATTATTACATGGTTTGTTCTCCGCAAACGAGCATCGATAACTCTGCAGCTGAAAGTGCTACTGTGTGTTTCTCGTTAATGTCCACAGTGGGAAAATTGGTTTCAAAGCCGCTGGCAAATTAAAATGTGAAGATTCGCTGTTCAGCCAAGTCGTATGAACGAAGGCTCCGTATTAAAGAACACTGCTGCGTGCATTGAGGACTTCGTCTAAGTTTGCAGGGAAAAACAATAACCTGTTAAAATATCGGACTAGGCTTTTTTTTTTTTTTTGGTACGTAAAGGATTTTAGTGCTTGAAACTATAGTTGCCAGTCACGTGCGCTGCAGTAATACCAAAGTTCTTTTTAAGAGCCAGCCAATAAAGTAGATGGCAGTGACCTCAAAAGTCGATTGCTGTAGAGCAGGAGCCATGTTCACGGCCGGGGGTTAAGCCTAAACCGATCGTGATCAAGTGACAAACCATCGGTTAGCTACCCTTGATGGTTTGCCACGTGATCTGATCGGTTTAGCGGCCATGAATACGGCTACAGAATGAAGTGTTCTCTCGTTGGCGTTCACAGTTGAGATACGCGCCTGTAATCCTTATAACTTCTGTATGTCGCATCCTGATGATTCTGATCATGATGCTAAAAATTAAAATTGCTTTAAAGGCTGCGGGTATTTGAGCCTGCGTGTAGTTTGTTAGGTGTTAATTTTGCAAGGGAGATGCGAATCAAGGAAAATTAAATGACTTCCTTTTATTTTTGGTTTCCTCTTTTGGCATGTATTTCTGTGTTCCCTATACCTCAATAAGGATTGATTTATTTTCAAGTTGTTAACGTTTTCCCACAGTAACTTCTACATCGCTTTGATTAAAATAAAACGAAAGTGAGTAAAGAAAAAGGTTTTTGTAATGGACCTTTAGGCAGGCAGCATATTTTCCATATTTCCATTAGAGAAATGTTTTACCCATGTCTGTAAGGTGCAGCGCTACGATTTTTTTTAGATGGCGCCATCAGGGTGGAAGCTAGCTGCTTGGAGCATGCCAAAATGAGTGCTCATTACGAGCAAACTCCCAGACGCGTTGGGGTGTTCTAAAGCGGGCTTCCAAGAAATGTGGGGCAAAGGTCGAGAGGCGGAAGCAGTGAGGGCAGGGATGTTGGATTTTTGAACGTGGTTTTCCGCAGGCATTTGGGGATATACATTCAAAATGCAGGTACAGAAACCTGTGCATCCGCTAACGAGAGCGCTTGTCGTGTCAAAAGGGATGGGGGGAGATATCGGTCTGCTTAATATTTCCTCGCCGTTGCATACTCAGACCTATCTTGTCACGTTCTCTGGGGGGCCGGTATCCAGTCGGAAGTATCAGGACATTTGTAAACTTGGATTAGATAGTCGGAGGTCCACAGGAACCTTTCGGTCTGATTTTCGTACATGTATATATGATTTTAAAGCAATCGGGACAACTTTGGGATCATGGACGTCGGCAGGTCTGTGTAACCCTGTATGAGGCCCTTGCGCAGAAAATTTTGTTTTTTTAGAGATGAGTTGGACCAAATGACCCTGCCCACCCGGATTTTGACAGTCTTGGCAGTGTAAATAATTTTCAACTGGTGCAATTAACCGGAAGATTAAGAAATCAAAATTTAAGGACAACATGTATCTTGAACCAGGGATGGTTTGTATGAGCGTGCGTAACTGCTGTTCCGGTCATAGGACTGATCGTTAGGCCCATTCGCCCTGTGTATTTTATGTGTGCCTTTACGTATGTACAGGGGATAACACTCGTGCAAGCAACTCCAGGCCTAGCTTGCAAAAGGGTTTGTAGCTGCTGTTCCGGTCATAAGTGTGGTCGTAATGCCCATTCGCCCTGTGTATTTTACATGCGCCCTTACGAATGAATAGGAGATAAAAGGCATGTTTCCGACCGCCAGCGAGATAGGCATTACTGGTATGTGGTAACATTATGGGTTAACGAGATGTCTGCATTGATTTGCCCCGCCACCAACCCCGTTCTCATACCGTTAGAGTTTCCCATGTCTAGAAATCACTTCGGTTTTCTGGAAGTGGGCTTCATGAAAATTTCCCCCCAATGCTACTCGAGAAGAAACGCGTGGAAAGAAGACTGCGCACAAACTATCAGCTCAGAATAGTTTGGCTGTAAACAGGCTCGGTCTCGAGGGCGTGGGACACTGGAGTAACAAACACGTTAACTGTGCATGCGTGATACTATCTCAAGTTTCCTCCCTGCAGCCTGACCCGCCCGTGGGACTTGTGACGTCACGGTGTTTGGGATGCTGTCATCTGTGTCAAACGGAGGCCTGTCATCCTAGCAAAATGAACCGAAAACATCAGTAGCAACGTCGTCAGATTTGAGAAGGGGTGGGTGTGATGTCTGAGTGAACCAAAAGTTCCCTGATGGCGTAACACCGCACCAATCGCCTCCCGCGCACCACATCAGAAATGCGTGGAGAGTTATTTTCCCCTTTCCTCTCTCTCCATCTCCTCCCACATGTCTGCTGTGTCCATGTAGTCGGGATTAAAATGTAATAAATGCCATTCTTTTTGAAGTTTGGTTTTAGTTTTGTTCAATCACCGAAGACGGGAAATTTTCCGGATTCTTAGCTTATAACTGATTTGTTTTCGCAGCGCACGTACACAGGATTTTGACTGGTTTGTGACTTTGTCACCGAAGCGAACGCTGCTTTTAATCTGATTAGTTGGCTCTTTCTTTCGTTCGTTCGTTCGTTCGTTCGTTCGGCAAGGGCCTACGTCTTTCTCCCCACCCCAAGTTTGTCTTTACTAATCAACGAGTGGTCCCCTCCTCTGTCTTGACTAACCAACAAATGGCCCCCTCCTCTGTCTTGACTAACCAACAAATGGCCCCCTCCTCTGTCTTCATAACCAACAAATTGCCCCCTCCTCTGTCTTCATAACCAACGAGCGGCCCCCTCCTCTGTCTTGACTAACCAACAAGCGGCCCCCTCCTCTGTCTTGACTAACCAACAAATTGCCCCCTCCTCTGTCTTCATAACCAACAAGCGGCCCCCTCCTATGTCTTGACTAACCAACAAGCGGCCCCCTCCTCTGTCTTGACTAACCAACAAATTGCCCCCTCCTCTGTCTTCATAACCAACAAGCGGCCCTAACCAACAAGCGGCCCCCTCCTCTGTCTTGACTAACCAACAAATTGCCCCCTCCTCTGTCTTCATAACCAACAAGCGGCCCCCTCCTATGTCTTGACTAACCAACAAGCGGCCAGTGGCCCCATTCCCCACATTTTAAAAATTACGTCGGGATATGAGCGCGCGACCACTGCGTCTCGCGCTAGAAGCGCAGAACCCATTCCTGCCGCACACTAGGAGCGCGCCACAATATAACTGTATCTTTGCCGTCGACTTAACGCGCAGTCAATTTGTAGGCTCCACATGTGCAGTAAAAATGCAATTTCGGCGAAAATCTAGCTCGCCCACCTGTGTTTAGAGACTTCCGACTCTATGAAACATTCACGTCTTAAAAAAATCACAGGTACCGAAGGTCACTTTGTACAGGATAATTTCTTGCGTCCTGTTACAGTCGAAATTACACCAAACAAAATCGTGCAGGTTTTTAAACTAATCCAAGAAGGCAGGTAACGAAGTAAGTGAACCAAGAACGTCAAGTTCCCTTAGCTTGGTTCTTGCTTTCTTCCAAAGAAAAATATCCTTACAGAAGAACTGCAGTGGGTTCACAAAATGTTTGTCAACCCCGCCATTAGGTGCACCATGCGGTGTCTTTGTCTCGGCAGTGGAAACATGGGTAAGCACACGTAGTCCTTTCTGTCAGCATTTCTTACTCGATGTATGTTTGGGCTGGAGAGGCCGGCGTGCACGTTTGCCTGGGAAATATTTCTTGTAAACCTCTGACAGTGGTATCCAGGCAGTGACTTGTTCAGTGCACGTGTTGATGTGCTTGTTATCCTGGACATAAAAGGCGGAGATAACAGAGTGCTTACAGAGAGAGAGAGGAAAAGAGACGGGGTGAAATCATTCGGAAACCAAGAAGGATGGAAAGGCTAACTAACGAATGAAAGATAAAAAATGAAGGAAAGAAGATAAAGTACTTGGCCCCTAAAGCTTGTTTTTTTTAAAATGAACCTTTTTTTTTAACTAAAAAAATATTTTCTCCTGCGCAATAACGGATACATATTGGTTTCATGCCTGATCGTAATGCAGATCATTTATATGGCATTTTCGTAAATCGGTTTAACAAAATCATACTCTGGCTCTTTCTGCCGGCATGGGTCTGTTACTCCTCTCGCCCACCTGGCCCTGGCTTCCGGTGTGGCTGTCTGGTCCTCGGTGTGTGAGCGCGGGGCGTGCAGGACACATTGTTACAGTCCGGCTTCATTGATGACGTCATATTACTGGACACCCCGAAGATTACGTGCCATACAGCAGAAGCGCACTTTCAGGTGACCGACGTTAATCACGTTTTGTCACCTTTCTTCGGCAAATGAGCGGCTGCGAGGGCATAAATAGTAACGATGAAGCACAGGGAAGAGATTGCCTCCCTCATAAAAAATTCTTTTTAGGCTGCTCAAACTTCTAAACGTTAACGCAAGGATCGAGGTGAAAAAAATCGTTGAGTTAAGGACAAGATAGGCTATTCTTTGAAGAAATTATTTCATATTGTTATTAATTGAATGACCGTTGTGCAGGCAATTTAAGAGGCGTTCACCCCGTGTATTTTACGCACACACCTGTCCACCCTGTACGTGTACTTTACGTACACAACAGTTGCCTGGTCAGTCAACATCCTTTTTATCATCTTTTAACCTCCTACCTTTATTCTAAGACAGGCTCTATTACTTACCGACTTGAAAATAAACAATGAGCAATCATACAGTTCCCACATATTTTGCCGTTAATGCTTTTAGTGCTTTCTTTAAGCTAGAAGTAAAATAAAGCTGGCCGACAGGCTAGTCCAAAATTATTTTTAAATATCTGTTTCACTGTGCTCCTTGCTGCCTTGTGTATGCATCCGGTGTCCTATTCACAAGACCGCGCCGCCACGGCTGCAGCATCAAGACGAAGACTTCCGCCAGAAGAAAACTTGTTTGCCTGACGACGACCACACTTTAGAGGTGGCTATAGTCTGTAATCTGACGCACATAGGCAATGGAAAATTCTTGAATAGCAGTTTCTTCCGAAGTCTTTTCTGACTGCCGACGTGCTTGCCAGACAGAAGTGCGTGTTGACTGTAGATTGACCGCTTCGAACCCCTGACGACAGTCGGCAAGAGGTGCGATTCTGACAGATTGTCTCTGAAGTAGCTGCTGGAGAGACTGTTGTTCCTGTCCTAACTGACGTCAGCAACAGCCGAGATAAGGATGCTATGGTAAGTGAAGAACTCGGCATCACTGCCTGGCAGGGGCGACAATCCTGGAGTGATTGTTTTTGCCCCTATCTTTCTTTTATCAGGCACTGCCGCAAAACTTTCATAGAAGAAAATCGGAGTAAGTAATCGTATGCCAGTCGGCATGTGCACCATGGGACCCGGCACTGCCCGGATTTTTGTCACCCCCCCCCCCCACGCCTACCCCTTCTGTAACCTCCACACCTACCCCCTCTGTAACTTCCACGCCTATCCCTACTCCTTTATTACACCCGACCGCTAACCTCTACCCTTGCGCGCCGTCTCCCTGTTGTCAAGCGAGGCAAGGGAAAGTACTCTTCGTTCGAAAGGGGACTTTGGTGATCTCCCTTGCTTGCTAATCGCCGTGTACACGTGTTAAGGGGGTCGTCATATTCGTTATTTCATTTATATATACATCTAGAGACAGGGTCGAAGTATGGCCTATGACCATCTGCGGGTGAAAAGGAACCCGCTTGACGAATTTGGTGGGGATCGATTCAGGCGTGTGGATTTGCATGAAAAACAAACATTCGGGTTCATATATTAAACTAGTCAGGGGACCCCCTTCAAAACCCCAAGCACCCACCCCGCTCCCAAACACCTAACACACTTCCACCCACCCACCCCTCAACATTGTGATTTTGTATTCCAGTGTTGTGATGTTCCCTGGTTGTATATCTATTATTTGAGCATTTTCTGACCCCAAGGGGCCAAAAAACAAAATCTGAATCTTTAAAAAAAACAACAAAACTTAAGCATCCCGTCCTTTCCTGCCCTGGAGTATTTACTGCCAAAGAACACATTCACGTGGGCATGAATGCAGGATCGGTTTTACGTTGAGGTTCTAAGCTAGAACAAATGATTCGACAAGATCGGCATTCTGACCAGCTTTTACATGCCACGTGTTTTTTTTTTTTGAGAAACAAATCTAGGATCTCTCCTCATACATTGGTTAAAAAAGACGATGTGAGAAAAACCTGTCTGCACCAGCTACCACTCCTTTTTTTAAGGGGGTTTGGGGTGGGTCCACTATTACACGAGGATGTGTCATGGCACATGTTCAATTGCTAAAATTGCCTTTGACAGTGTCAGTTGTGAACGTGTCTTTTTCCAGCAACACAAACTGCCGACATTTTCGGTATAAACACACACATGTATAAACACACACACACACGCGCGGGCGCGCACGCGGGTTTGACTGACGCATGTAAAGCGCATGGCACGAGGCAGCGATAGCGGTCCTGACAAACGCGCGCCGTGTCTTGCGCTGGAGAACCGGCAGGAGGAGAAACAAAACGGGATGGGAGCAGTGGCACCATGACAAGAACTAGCAACGTGCCGTCAGGTGGGTCTGTGCAAGCATCAGATGTAGGTTGCATCAGTTTTGGTGCTAAAACATCGGAAAGCACATCTCTATTCCCCCCCCCCACACACACACACACACACACGCGCGCGCGCGCGCGCACGCACATGTACACAGATGCATAAAACAAGTTCGGGCGCCCTTCAGGTCACCCCAGAAAGTGAGGAGAAAAAAGGGAGAGAGAGATGGGGGTGGGTAGCAGAGAGAGGGAGAGCGAGAAAGAACCAGAAGAAACAAAGAGAGATGTAGGCATGCGGAGGTGCACAAGACCAAGTATAAACGATTGCTGTTTTGGGTGTTTCTTGACAATCACCAGCGTTGTTTCGGCAGAGATCGGTGAATGGCCTTCCTTGTTACGTCTTCTGCTGTCCTTGTCTTGCACACATCAGTGTCTGCCAGGACGCCACGGCCAGTGAAGATTTTCTACGGGAGACCAACTACAGTTCTCAAGCCCGTATATCATACCGAAAACAAAGATTCTCAACAAGAGAGATTACTGTTTTGAAAGAAAGGCCCAAAGTTTAGTTTCAGAGATTTTAAAGTAAGTTTAAATTGTGATGTCAACATTTTTCTCATTTTTTTTGTTTCCATATTTTACAATCCCACCACACTACGTTATTCATTCCAGGTGATGTATTATGTATATGTATATGCATATGCACGTGCATATGCACGTGTATGCGTATATGAATATATGTATATGAATATGCATATGTACCAAATCACAAGACATCCCAGAATTGGTGGAGAAAGGACACAGTAACCCTATATAGGAAGTTCAAAGATCTTCAAAACTAATTTTTGTACAGCTAGAATTACCACATTAACTGACTACTAAGATTACATATCAGAGACTATTTATTTTTAGCTTATTCTAATCGTCAAATGGAATACGGGATATAAGAAATAACACTTCCAGATCGTTTCATGATGCCGGTCCGAGGGATTGTGAACTGTTCATTGTTCATTGTGGTTTGGGGAGGGGTGGAGGAGTGGCCTACAGAACATCCCTGCATCGTGTGCAAGGCAACCTCACTACACGGCTTAATCTACAAGATTACATTCTGCAGTCGCTCTTACTGCCAACGCTGAAGCCAATGGGACCAAAAGCCCTCTTCAGGATGACAATGCCAGATCACACAGGGGTCTGGTCATCACATCTTTCTGCAGCAGTGACTCGCATGGACTGGCCAGCAATTTCGCAGGACTTCAACCCGATGGAGCATCTGTGGGACTTGCTGGGCCATCGCCTTCGGGAAAACCATCCACCGCCAGCTGACCTCAACCAGTTGGTCCCTCGATCTGCTTCAGCAGGAGGGGCAGGCGATCCTGGAAATGCCCCTTGGGAGGTTGGTTCAATCCATGCGACAACGGTACCTTGACTGAGTGGTGGCTGATGGGCGACACACGTTTTTGACATTGATTATTCTGTGCTGCACCTGCTCTGACTTTTGTAGACATGGGCTGTGTCCTTCATAGCAGGGAATCTTGCTGCTGCAATGAAACTAGCCCATTGAATGTGTTGTTGGTCGTGACATTAATGAATGCGGTACACTTCAACTTCATGGCGACTACCAGTTTGTATTCTGACATCACGCGTGCAGTTTGCACTGAACGTTCAATTCTTTTTGAATAATACATAACCATTCCCATTGGATACCCGTGCACACTTCCCCTAGCTCACAAAACTGCGAATGGGTACCTGACCCATGGATCAGTGAAGGTAACGCAGCGAGGCAAAGAAGGTCCCCGCCCTCACAATGCTGGCCCACGGAAAAGTGGTGTCTACATTCCACTCCTTACGACCTGAAAAAGGTTACAGGACAAGTTTTAACTTTTATAACGATTCCCACTTTGTATATAACGCAGTGAAAGTAATCTGCCCAGTCCCATACACAACATTTAAATCATCACCAAAACAAAACAAACAAGGCCGTTACAGAGCAGTGCCATAAACAGCGCACCATGGAAAGTAGAAACTTCATTTCTGATAGCACAGCCTTCAACAGTAACGGCCACTCACCATCCTGCATGACGTCACGCTATTGACGGCGTCGCCAGCCGTCCCTGTTGCTGTACGCACGTGACATCACAAGGGCAGATCCAAACACGCTCCTTAGCATCACTGGCATCGCGTGACGCGGGTTATTGCCTGCTGCGCCGAGGAAAACTCCAGCTCTAGGCGTGTTTCGCTTTGGAGTCTGGAGAGGAAGTTTTCTGTGACTGCATTACCACGTGTTTTGTCTGACCCACTCTGACTTCTACTGTGAGAGATTTGTCAACGTCTGCACCCGTCTGGGCACGTGCTGTATCTGCTTTCCTTTAACTCTTTGTAGTGCGTGCATGCGTGAGAGAGAAAGAAAAGAGAGAGGGAAAGAGAGAGAAAGAGAAAAAGAGAGAGTGAGAGCAAGAAAGAGACAGAGAGAGAGAGAGAGAAAGAAGTAGACAGAGAGAGAGAAAGAAAGAGCGATTTTCACCTGCAAGAGCACGGCCATGTGACTGTGAACCGAACCCCTCCCCCCTCCAAGAATAAAAAGCGTTTAAAGTCTACAGGAGGACATCGCAGTAGTCTCTTGTCTGTCTGTCTGTCTTCTGTCTGCCTGTCTGTCTTCTGTGCTCTTTTTTCTTTTTCTCGTGCTTCTCTTTCTTCCTACCCCCCCCCCCCGTCTTTCTGTGTTTATCTTACGCTCTCTCTCTCTCAAACACACACACACACACACATACACATAAGCACAGATCTCTCCCCCCCCCACACGCTCATAATATCTTTCTTGTCTAGAGGAGAGATCTCTCTTTTCTTTCGGAGAGATCTCTCTTTTCTTTCGGAGAGATCTCTCTTTTCTTTCGGAGAGATCTCTCTTGTCTCTGGGAGCAAGTCTGAAGGTGATAGGCAAGCTTTCCGACTTTCTGTCAGCTCTGTTCGGTTGCTCTGTCGCTCTCACTCCGGTGTTGTGAGAATAATTATCCGACAATCCGGGAACCTTATTGCGCATGCGCTCCTTGCGTTCACTTCTTTCAAGTTTCTTTAAGATTTGTTTACTGAGTTTTTCCTAAGATCGAGTTTTAAACGTACGTTCGTCCATTATCTGCAAAGTTTGATCATTACATTTGCCCATCTTGTTCCCAGGGTTGAAAATGCACACGAAATACTAGTTTTCGCTCGAGATCCGCTGTTGTTTTAAATACGGCTAATTTTAAATTTAAATGATGAAGCGTTTTAGTTTGCTTTAATAACAAACTGTTAAAAGTATATTTTATTTTACTTCATTTCCTGTATTTATATTTTTGTTGCCTAATCTAAACACACACTTCCTCCCACAGTCGCATATAGTTGACAGCTGTTCAAACATGAGCAATGAGAGCCCCCCCCCCCCCATCCTCCGGATGTCGGATAACTGTTCTCACAACACGGCAGCGAACATACTGATACGTGTTTTTCAGGCAGCTTGGCGTCTGTCAAAAGGCCAAGGCCAGCTGTTATGGTCCTTGACCTCACCCTCGGTAAAGGTTAAATGGAGAGAGAACAGAGAGAATGGGGTATGGGGGGGGGGAAACATTTTTGCATGTAGTCTAGGAGTCAGGTTCCTCCATCTGTAAAGAACAGCCAGATCTGCAGTGCCTGGCGAAACATTCACACGGAGCTGGTTCTGCTTGGTGCTGCCGTTGTTGATGGCAGTGGCGATGGTGAGAAGAGAGCAGCTCTACAGCCTGTTAAGGGTCACATCATCTTTGTCTGGCTGACAGCCAGAGTTGATGGCACTGGTGATGGGGGTAGGGGTGGGGAGACGGGGTGGAATGGCTGAACTAACGAAAACTATAGTCACGACTTCGCGAGTCAAGGATTCCCACCTCCCCCCGCCTCCCCCCCCCAAAAAAGGAAGCAAACAAAAAGGAATGAAGGGTGGGCAAGACTCGGTTCGCCAACACCAGCCTGGTCGGATTGATTGATAAGCTGTGGCACCGTCTCGCGTGCTGAACACGTTGCGTTCCCATCAGGCCATAGCGTTGCCCCTTCCCCACCCTAAGCACAAACACGCACAGTCACACAATCACGAAGTGCACGTGCAGAACTAAACACCAAGGGACTTTTAAATTCCCGCCCAACTCTTCCGACCCCATGAAGTTTGGTTTCACAGGTGAAGAGGTTTGCATGCGTGTACCGTGTATGCACACAGGTATGGTTTGTCCGCTTGGGCGTACGTCCACAAATTCGCGCGTGCTAGGCTGGTAGACCTATCAAGTTAAGGGACTGGAGCAATTATCGATTTGGTTTGGAAGCCACAGCCACCGACGACCGGTTTCTAATGATCAAGTTCTGAGGCAGGTGCGACACCATTATATCTACCAGACAGCTCTTTTCCTCCCCCTCTCCCTCTTCCCACCCCGTCGCAACCACCGGACTCGTAATAAAAATTCATTTTCTCTCTTTCTGGCTCCGTGTGATTCCCTCGTTTGACAGTTGTTGGAAGAGGCCCATCCCTGCTCCCGGCCCCCTTCCTCAGCTCTGGAAACGATAACAACCGTTGTTAACAAGCTACACTGTCGGTGAGATGACAGTGAGTGATGTGCCCGTAAGGCACAACGGAGTCCTTTGGAATGTCCAACTCGATGGTCGACTGCATTCATTGTAGTTTTGTAAAAAGTCGTTCGCTTTTTAAGACTGCGGTTACATGCACTAACGCAGATTTTCCTGTAGTTTTTTAATTGCAGCAATGACAGGGAGAGCGGGAAAGAGCGGCAAGGGTGGGAGGGAAGAGAAGTGAAATGGAAAAGAGGAAGAGAGGAAGTAAAGTTTTTGCTAAAATTGTGTCCACAAGGTATCTGAAACTGTGGGAAAGTATTGAGAGGTTTCTTGACACCGCGTCCTCTAGTAGCTAACCACGCTTGAAATTGTTGATGCAGACTTCCGATCGTCTGCTCGTTCTTGTACAACTGTACGTGTTGTTATATGCAACTATGGGCAGTGAAGAGCTGTGGCTTTTTTGCAAGAAAATAAAATGAACAAACACTGAAACTGAAAATGTTAGGAAGATATTTTAGTCGGAGCAGTTCAACCACTCCTCAACCACGCTCGTGGGTACTTTTGGCAGCAAAATATGGAAACCTTGGACAGGTGGGCGCACTGCACCTCTCAGGTGTGCTGGCTGCTCGAAGCATGCAGGATCCAGTGAATCTTACTGCTTAGCTGTACGAGTAGCAGAATCCACTACAACTTCTGTAACTTGTTCACGATAACCGACAACAGAAACTATTGCCGACAACAGTAAACTATACTGCACGGTGAGCAGATGATATGTGTGGAAGTCTTTCAAACACTTTTTTTCGTAACAGTCATGCATGGTTTGCCCTAGCCGATCGACAGGTTTGCCAGGTCAGGAAAGCCGTCTGCATAGTTAGATTGAGTAGCTAAATAGATCTGAAGTTAAATAGATTTCAGTCAGCCGGTCCAGAGAAAACCTCTCATGTGTAGTTTTACCCTTTTGTGCGGTAACTTGTATTATAATTATATGTTCTCCTGCATAGGAAATCGTGCAATCCCCAAATTTCCTGCACTAAAGATACAAATATACAAATATAGTAAGAAGTATACTAAGTTTGCCTACGCCCTTCAGATCACGTGGCCTTTATTATTTTTTTTTTGGGGGGGGAGGGGATGGATCTAAAACAGGGATAAGCAAAACAAACAAATACGATCAAGAAAAATCCTACTCTGATATTTAGGGCCTGCAGTAGTAACAAGAAAAACCCTATTCTGATATGTAGGGCCTGCAGTAGTAACAAGAAAAACCCTATTCTGATATGTAGGGCCTGCAGTAGTAACAAGAAAAACCCTATTCTGATATGTAGGGCCTGCAGTAGTAACAAGAAAAACCCTACTCTGATATTTAGGGCCTGCAGTAGTAACAAGAAAAACCCTATTCTGATATGTAGGGCCTGCAGTAGTAGCCAGCAACGTGACAGAATGAGTGGATCAGTGTTCCTGCCCCATCGCTTCACTTTTTACAAACCATTGATCTTTTAAAAAGCTTTTTTTTTTCAAAGCGCAAATTGTCACGGCGGGGAATGTCTCTGGAGATGTTCAAGAACACACGATCTCACATGATCTCTCTCTCTTGGAGCAGACGGTCAAATAAGTGCAGGACATGGATCTTCGGCCATGTCACGAGTTGGGGTCTGGTGGGTCAAAGAGACTGCACCATAGATCCTAGATGTGACCCATCCACAGCCCTCCGGACTGAAGTCCTTTATCCCCTTTCCCAAGCTGTCATCTAGCCGCTCTTATCACCCCCAGACCAGCTTAGGTTCCTGTTCACACTTATAATCAGGGTGCTGGCTCTAGAGCAAGGGACCAGGTGTTAATTACCCTGGGGTACATTAGCTCCAGAGCAGGTGTCAGGCTGGCCAGGTGTGGGTTAGGTAGCCAGGGGGAGATTGCACTTTAGAAGGAAGCTGCTAAGGCGTAGTGTCGACCACCAGGGGCTTTGATGTAGCCGGAAGTGTGAACTGTAAGGGGGTGGAGAGTAGCTTTGTCCACTCAAGGTGTTCACTTAGGGGCGTGTTCTTGTAGTTAACAAGGGGTGTGGCTTCTGCTGTCTCTGTCGTGATTGGTTGGTGTATGTAACTATCTGGCTGACCGCGTGTATGTGAATGCAAGAATGTACGAATGAAGGCTTAGAATAAAAGGACTGGTTGAGAACGCCAAATCGTGAAAGCAAAAAATGCTATGCAAAAACTCAATCTAGTAGTAAACCTAAAATCTTCTATTAGCCCTCCAAGAAATATAAGACAACACATAATGGAACTGACAATGCAGGTAGTTAATGCCCAACCAGATTTTAGATATATCGAAACAATACAAAATTAAAAGGTAAATTAACCACCTAAAACAGCAAATAAGCTATAGGACAGAGGTTACTAGTAAAACACTAAAAATAACGGGGGGTGGGGTGGGCGGATGGGTCCTATTATTAAGATAAGCACTGAAAGAACCACCAGACTAATAGCAGCAGTAAGATGGCCAGTGCGGACAGGCAGTTTAATGTGCGGGGAGAAGGCCAAATGGAGTTTGGACAATGTGCATTTCCAGGAAGTAATCCTTGGCCACACCTGGATTCGAACCAGCAACCTTCCGCAGCTCTACCAACTGAGCTGTCCAGGCCCCGTTAAAGGTGACCATCTGGTGGTGGTGGTGGTGGTTATTTAGAGGGACAGTGCTTCCACCTCGTGGTGATTTCGCACTATGGGGGATGGGGTCCTATTACTAAACTATGCACTGAAAGAACCACCAGACTGATGGCTGCAGTAAGATGGCCAGTGCGAGCGAGCAGGCAGTTTAATGTGCGGGGAGATGGCCGAATGGAGTCTGCACAATGTTTAACTCCAGGAAATAATCCTTGGCCACACCGGGGTTCGAACCAGCAACCTCCATCTGCTAGTCCGCAGCTCTCCCAACTGAGCTATCCAGGCCCCAAGGTGACCATCTCTTCTTCCTCCCTGCCTTTATACCTCCCCGAACCCATGGGTCAGGTACCCATCTCCAGGTGGGCGAACGGAAGGAACTGTCCACAGGTGCTGCGAACGGGTATCGATCAAGCGCCTTCGGGTTCGGAGGCCAGGGCTCTAACGGCTTCCCCAAGATAAGGGAGAGCAGCACGACTACCAGACGATAAGGTACAGGCAGTGAGGTCACCGGACCTCTCAGGAAAGCGATGAGTCGACGAATCAAAGTTCTTGGGCTAAAGCCAGCGTTAAATTGTAGCTTTGTTCCGAGATACGTTCAGCTTGGAGAAAACAGCCGTTTGAAGTTTCTCAGCATATAACCGCATATTTAAGGATATAAAGAACTTCACTGTTCCATGCCAGGCGATATGCCTGCATCCTGGGGAAAACAGCCTCCGTTTCTATATATTTACGATCTCTTTTTTACTTGTTATTATTAGTTAGCTCATCCCTACATTTGTATGTAGTAAAAAGTTTGATTCCAGTCGACAGCATTTTCAGCAAGAAAATTATGAGAAAATAGATACAGTGTTCTAGTTAAACTACATTTTATTGCAATATATATTTCATAAACTTTTTACATCTTTCCCATCAGTTATGTGATCGTTCCTCAGCTTCTGTTTCAGCTGAGGTGAGCAGGACCTTAAAGATAAACTTAACCCTAGACGCAATTTGAGATGAATTCATAGATATTAATATTGTGAGTCTTGTCAACCATAAATTTCAAGCTGCATCAGTACTATTTCCATACAATTCACGTTTTAATATCGATAAATAGTGGCACACGGACGTCGCCATGTTGTGGTACTCTTTCGCGAATGAAAGCAAAATATCGCTGCTGTCGTCTGGTCTGGTGACGTCAGTTCTCCAGAAGCATTCTTCAACATGCCACAGTGCGTTCGGCTGTTTCAACGAACAGTGCAAATCGTTTAATGTAGACGGAAGCCACAAAAGCTTTTTTGGGATTCCAAATCCAGAAAAATCAAAAGATTCCTATGCACTTTGTAAAAAGTGGCTTGAAAATTTAAAGAAAGCCAAGTTGCCTCGTCATGCGAAAGAGTATAAATTAAAATGGCACAAATCGCAC
>SMGT01010711.1:110392-129971 GCA_004794575.1 Lanistes nyassanus | reverse complement strand
AACAGCCACCGAAATCCATGGTTTTAAGTCTAAATAAGAGGTTTTAAAGGTATATTCAGCATATTTGGACATATTATGCATCAAATAATTCCGAAAGTGCATTCTGATGCTGGGTATACCTTTAAAACCTTTTATTTAGACCTAAAACCATGGAATTCGGTGGCTGTTCCTGGCTGACGAGCAGACGGTAACAGTACCAAAACAAATCGGTAAAATGTACGTACACAAACATCGAATTTTGACATATTATGCATAAAATAATTCAGAAAGTGCATTCTGATACTGGATATACCTTTAAAACCTGTTATTTAGACCTAAAACCATAAAGTTTGGTGGCTGTTCTGGGCTGTTCGGGGTTTCGCATGACCCAGAGCAGACGATTACAGCTGAGAGCGATGTCACTAACAAGTCAAGTTTCTTTATTCCTTAACCCTCAGGGGATATTGAAAAGAAAAATTAATGTCAAAGAACACATGTCAAAGAACATCGTAGTTCATCTGACAGAATATACATCTATTCATAAATATATTCAATGATTATTGATTAATAAACACACAAATAACACGCTCAATCACGCACGCGCCAGACGTACCCACACGCAAAAACATAGGCACCCGGCCATTCATCTATTTATTAATGCACTCTAGTAAGAAGTCAATACAATTTTGTTTTTAAAAGAAAAGAGTTGATAAAGTTTAAATGTATTTGACCGGCTCGAGTAGTATTTTGTCAGCGCGGTGCTGCGTTCAGCTGTAAAAACGTCTGCCCGATATCTGTGACGATGCTGCTTTGAGCGCTGTCGGCTGCGGGCTGCAGTAGCTTTCTCCCTGCCTGGGTAACTGACGTCATTCATCAAGGCAACATGGCGGCTTCCATGTAAGGCCGATGAGCGGCATTAAAAGCTGGGTTGTAAGTGAACAGTTCTTTTGTAGCTTGAAATTTAGGATTAAAAAGACTCACAACATCAATATTCATCAATTCAAGACAGGTTACTTCTAAGGTTAAGTTTCCCTTTAACTGCTCTGGCCTCCACAATCACGAAAAAAAAAATGTATGTCGCCAAGCAATCTACAATAGACAAACAAAAGCAGACTGTCTTCCAGACAGGAGTCTGTAAACATTCAGCTTTTCTCCGGCAATGCTACTGAAAACAGTGGTGCGTCCAATTATTTTTAGAATTTCTAGCAAATTCGCTGGCGGCAAGTTCAAGGAGAGACCCTTGCGGAGGTCTGGAGAACTCTTTGTGGAGTTTACTCAGCTGCTGATTGCAGGAAAAGGCGGCAGACTTTCTCGACGTCTTTGGGACGAGCACGTGACGCGTCTCAGGAACTGTCGGGCTCCCCTTCTGCCGTGGAGACAGCCGCGTGCCACTGTGTGGCGCTTTAGGGTCAAGGTGAGGTCAGGCGGACGCCTTGCTTCGGTGCAAACTGAGCTTCAGAGTCATACCCACCCGCCCGCCCACCCCCACCCCCTCCTTGGCGGGGTGGGGGGAAGTTTGGTGAGAAGCCAGACCTCCCCCCCCCCCCGTTTGGGACCCACCAAGTGGTGCGATCTGAGATAACTGAGAAGGTTCTGCACGTGTGTGGTCGATAGTCGTCGTTAATTTTTTCGCGCCCAGTTCAGAAAGTACGATGGATTGATTGTGGGAAAATAGTTCTGTGGGTAGATCTGAAGACTAGCGTCTGCAAGGTTGCTGGTTCGAATCCAGAAGTAGCTAAGGACTATTTCCTGGAGTTTAACATTGTGCAGGCTCAGTTCGGCCGCGAACATCAATCTGCCTGTCCGCACTGACCATCATACTGCAGTTATCAGTCTGATAGTTCTGTCAGTGTATAGGTCAGTAATCCGACCCGTTCTCTCCATGGGGAGCAATCCCCGTAAAGTACGTGGGGGCACTGTCGTTCTAAAATTACCGTTGTAGGCAAAAATCAAAGGAAAATGTCAAGAAAAATAAATCATAGCAAGGTAACGGGATTTTCCCCAATGACTTGGAAAAAGCTCAAAGGGAAAATGTGTTGTTTTTTTTCTCTTATGGCTTTCCCCTGTGAGTCTACGGATGTAAGGCATACTGTGTCGCGCCAGAGATTTGCGACTGAGAAAGTACCTTCCCTTCAGTAAGTACTCTGGTACATGTGGTGGGTTGCAGAACCTTGGCGATTGGACTTTTATTTTGTTTGTTTGTTTGTTTGTTTTTGCTCTTTGTGGAGAAGTTGAATATCTTCACTTAACTGAAAGAATTATCTCTTAAAGAAAATATACTCTCCAGGTCCATAGTTAAGCGTTCGAGTCAGCTTATGGCAGTAGTGCGGTCAGCTTATGGCAGTTGTCGAACTGAAGATGGTGGAGTGGACAGGTGTTATGCCTACTGCGGTGTTCACTCGACTAATTCGGATGATAGCAGTCGTTCAGCACTAACGGAACCGCGTGCAGTAAACATTGACCTCATTTCGATAAAGAATTTCCTTCCAAAATTTTTTTTTCTTCCCTGACATTTTAGTGCAGACAGGGGTCTGTAATGAATATTCGATCCCATATTTAAAGCAAATTATGTTTTGTGGCAAAGTGATGAACTAGTTTCAGATGACCGCCTCCATCCGACTTTTTAAGACTGTGTGAATCCCGGACTACTGTATCGAACAAAATGCGCAGTAGCTAAATTGCACGACAGTTTGCGTGAACCGTCTTAATATCGTCGCAATATAGAGACTATTCTGTGAAAACTGCACTGTAGCTGCAAATTTTAGTTTATTTGTGTGTGTGTGTGTGTGGAACAGGTCAGTGTAAGTTTTGTTACCTTGTTGTTGCGGCGACTTTCTTTGACTTTTTGACCTTGGTAATAATAATTGACTGTTCTGTCTTGGAAGTTTTCCCCGCTCTCGAATTTCTCAGCCGGGAAACAAGCCGACGCACTCGCCTTGCCTAGGAAGCATCGTGAGCATCTCTTCACACGCACGGAGCCTCTTACAGGCTGACTGTTGCAGTGGGGCGCAGAAACGTTTGCACAGAAATATTCCAGAATTAGGGACATTTTGTGTTAGGAATTGCAGTGAGGGACCCCAGATCTCTACCTTTTGTTTCAAGGCTACACATGGGCAGCAAAGCCTATACTGCAAGCCCGCTACTAATTCAGCACGGCCGACGAAATATTTTATAGACAGTGAGCTGAGGACAGCGATGGGATCAGAAATAACTAAGACAAATTATTCGCTTACCCGGCAACACAGTCGCCGTCAATATACAAAATGTACACGTGTGTGTGTGTGTGCGTGTGTCTGAGTGTCTGTTTCTGTGTATGTATGTGTGTGTCCCTCCCCCTTGTAACTGTTGTCAAAGTTTGTCAGGCGCGGTGAGCCCAGCGGCATAAATCCACATTCATTGTGACATTTTATATTCACACACACACACACACACACTCTCTCTCTCTTTCACACACATACTCGCCCACGAACGCACGCGCGCGCACACACGGGCACACCCAAAAGCAACCTCGCTTCAGTACACATTTTCCCCAAGCCCTCACATTCGCTGACGCGAACTCACGTGTTCTCTCTCACACAAACGCGCGTACCCGGTACCCGGGCCACGTCAGCTAGTGTTATACAAGCACCAACGTTCTCAAGCACTTTTCTCTTTCCAAGTGACTGTGAGAAAGCGTACCCTTATTTCCGGTTGGTACTCCAAAAGCTCGATGTTAGGTATTTTGTGATTGGCTAAACCGATTCAAGCCGAGAATTAGGAAAAAGGTCCATCCGCTTAGTGTAGAAGTGCAGCAGTAAAAGTGGGTGAGAGAAAGAAGGGTGAGCGAGATTAGGTGACATGGCCTTGACCTGCAGTAACAATGTCAAGCTGCCATGACATTTTCCAGTTTTCCTTAAGACGACCTTGAAAAAAGTGCACGTGTTTATGTGAATGCCAGCCTCAGAAGACAAACGTGGAGGTTGTATTCTTGTTATAGCCTGAGCGTCTCTCTACAATGTTCACTACACGCAGTCTAGTCCTAAAATGTAACTTACTCTAACGCGCTCTGGACAACACGCATGCCAAGAATACCACGCGATATGTCCGTGCACACGTATTGGATTGGGCGCGCGCAGGCATAAAGATTTGTAGGGATGGAGAGAGGGAGGGAGGTTAGAGGGCTAGCGTGATAAGTGTCTTATCGCTACAGGACTGTTAGAAGACATACGATACACTGGCTGGTGAACGTGCGTCTGTCAGCGCTTCAAGACCCGCCGCCGTTCTCAAGGAGCTTGCAGCACGCTCGTCTGTCAATCTTCTGGAACACACACACACATACACGCACGCACATGCGCATTCACACACACACATATGTGCGCATTCACACACACATATGTGCTCACGCACACCAAATGCAGACACACACACACGCACGCACGTGCGCACGGGCACACACACTCTCGCCGTGAACCGTTCAGCAGCGGACGGGAAGCTGTTTATTTGTTCACGTTTAGCTGTAGTAATTCTCCCTTTCTTTCTATCTTTTTCCTTCGTTCCTTTCTGACGGTCTCAAGATGTACCACTTGATTGTACGTGGATTGGTGGAAAAATAACGGTTTTGCATGCCTGTGGACATACTTTCCTTTTATCAGCGCGGCTGTAGACGATAGCCAGTAGTAAACCTAAAGGCGCTGTCTCGGTACCCGTGCGTCCCAGCACCCCCAGTTCACCCAGGTGACCTATCGGTCAGGGAAGGTCAGACAGCAAGGGAGAAGAGATGGGTACTGCCCTCGGTGCTGGACCACAGAAAAATGGGAATCTCAAAATGGGGATCTCAAAATGCGGATCTCAAAATGGGGATCTCAAACGAGACGCTCTTTGCCGTTTAGTTTTAGGCGATGCACAGCCCAAACCCACACCACTATACACCCACCACCACCCCCACACCTCTTCGACAAATAAATGAAGAGAAATTAATGGAGATAAAACAATAGTTGCTGATGCCAGCTGCAACAAATCTCACAGACAACCTACACTGTTAACTGCACTCAGAAATCTGCTGAAACCGATTTTGCTATACTACAACTGTGTGAATTAACATGTTGCTATGGTGACGCTCCGAGAGCTACGAGGTATGAATGATGATGAAATGTTCTAACACAACGCTGTGCCTACAAATGAGTTGTTTATGCGGGCCTTAGACAGCTCGATTACATTTAGATACAAGCAGTTGTAAAGAATATGTCCAACCGCGTGCGTTAAACGCTTTGTTTAGCTTTGATGACTTTCTCTCTAACAAGTTTCTCCTCAAGGTTTAAGTGCAAAGATGTGTCTGTTAAAGAATGATCGATCCAATAAAAATACAAATTTAAAATAATGGTTTTTTTGCAAAACAGATGGATTACTTTATTCTGAATCCTTTCGTCCTATTTACTCGACATGCATAAACGTCGCTTATTGCAACTCTTCAGCCATAGGATCTTTTGAAGCAGAGAGCAAATTGCGTCAAAGCAAACTGTTCGCCAGGGCGGTACAGTGATGGATACTTCCAACCAGTACTGGAGTTGCCTTGCTTAGTGTTGCGGAGCCTGACTGCACCAGTTTCTAAACATCCGGCTTGCGAAGTGAAATCTGGGGCCAGCAATCTCTTCTGGGTCTGCTCTATATGAAATGGATCTTATCAACAATGCAGAAAAAACAGTCATTCGAGCAACACATGAAAACATCAGTGATCGAAATCAGAATCCGCAATATAGTCTCTCGAGGATGATGGAAAGGGCTAAAATTATTTTGACAGTACGCCTACAGCGCATATTGTGAAAGTGATTTTTTCCCCTTTCAGCAGGAGATTCATGTCAGATTATATATATATATATGCATGTGTGTACGTGCGTGCGTGCGTGATTGCGTGCGTACGTGCTTGCGTGTGTGTGTGTGTGCGTGCGTGCCTGTGTGATTTGATGTTACTCAGAAACAATTCAAGTGGCATTTAATTTGGGATTGGGTGGAGACAGTTTTCAATCGCAAATATAAAGAAAAGGTGGGTGCCCATTTCCCTGGCGTGATACACGTTCCTGCTGATGGAAGGAGCGCTCGCCAGCTTCCTCCACACGCTAGTCCGCTGGCTGCGAGAAGATATTTTAGATCCTGATGCCACATGGAACGAGTCAGTGGGTGAAGTTGCAGAACGGTAAGTCAGTGGAGGGGAAGTTAGGTAGGTAGGTAAGTAGGTAATTTCAGAGACAGTACCTCCACCTCGCGATTTCGCACGGTGGAGGAGTGGAGAGCATAGCTTCTGTCAGTAAGCTATGTACTGAAAGAACCACCAGACTGATAGTTGCAGTAAGATGGCCTGTGTGAAGAGGCAGTTTAATGTTTGCTGAACGGCCCAAATGGAATCTGCACAATTTTCAACTCCAGAAAATAACCCTTAACCACTCCTGGATTCGAACCAGCATCATCGCTAGCCCGCAGCTCTACCAACAACGGACTATCGTGAGAGGAAGTGAGAAATTGGAGTTGCTATTTATATAGTGAATGTCTCTTCCCGCCATGCAAAGCGAATAGCCTCGAATGCAAGGATCTCTTCTCGCTGAGCTGATGGTTTGAAACCTTATTTTTGCTTCTTCGCTAAGGCCATTCTGCGATGTGCACACATCTGAGCCAGACCAATTTTAATTGGGAGAATGCTTTTTAGGACCCAAACACAAGCTTTGTGCCTCACATGACCGTATCCCCGAATTGTGACAGTCTTATGATGAAAGCCAGTGGCCAGCAGATCACTAAACTGACTAAATTCAGAGCACCATAGCCCACAAGTCTACATAATTCGGAAAGGCGCATCTGTGTAAATACTGAAATGCATGACAATTATTGACTGTGTCATTTATCTTTTCATCTGATGACATCTTATTAGCCAAGAGCGACCAGAAAAATCAATGAAGACAAACAATGCCTCTGTTTTACCTATTTTAAGAATAAAATCAATCTGAAGATTCTAATATGACGGAATTTCCTTTTATAGAAAAAAATGAGTTTAGTAGGATACTTGCTTGGAAAGGCAATAATCTGCCGAAAGAACTTTGATAATAACAAGATGATCAAATAGAGTAATAATTAAGTATAAACCAGAACAGGCTTGTTTCTACCGTACGGCTATCAAAGATTTTATTTTCAAAGAAGAATAGTACTTTTAGCTAATTAATTAAAAGCCCACAAACACTTGCACCACAACAGTCCTGAAAAAAAGCCTTTGCTCTTGGAGCATATCTCAGTAAAAGCCAATACATTGCTTTTACTGATCTTTTCCTTAAGTAGCACGTGCACATTTCTTGAGAGAATATGTAAAGCGGTGTAAGAGCAGTTTGCAAACGCTTGACGTAAGGATTGAGTGAGGTACGCATCGCGTGCACGCGGCAAACTGCACGTTTTCCCGGCGGATCCAACTTAAGCTGTCGGAATCTAATCAGAAATGTCGAGAGTAATAAGCTGATAACAGGACGGCCGTCGCGATCATGCACGGGCTGACACTCTTGCCCACTACGCATGCGCGCACGCACCTCTTTCACGTTACATCAGTCATTTGGACGGATGGATGTTTTTGAGGGAATGTGTTTTCACCTGTCGGTGATTTCACAATATAGTGGAAGTGGGAAGGTAGGTGTGTGTGTGTGTGGGTTGTGTGTGTCTGTGTGTCTGTGTGTGTGTGTGTGTGCGCGCGTGTTGTGTGTGTGGTGTGCATGTGCGTGTGCGTGTCTGTGTGTGCGTGTTGGGGTAAAATGCATCCAGACACAGACACAATTAAAGATGTAGAACCCACCAAATTCAAGAAAGTGACTGGGTGCAAGTTTGGCATACGGTATCTTCAAGCACCCATCGGCCCAACAGTAGCTTCGGGGAAAACGGAAGACAGAAATCTTGGTTATTTTTAACTGAATTCCTTTTCCTTTGTTCTTTCACAGACTTCTGTAGACTACACCCAGTTATCTCCCTTGCCCAGCCGCCTCTAACGTTAGGCATTTCTGCTGTTCTAGAAGTTTGGATTTCAAGCCACAAAACTGTACTTAGTGTCAAATCACGATCTTTCATGCTCTCGTTTGGTACAACCCTTCCATCAGATCAAAGACTGACTGGTTCCTCGAGTAAACTGACTTTACTGGAAAGTGTTTGTCTTCTGGCAAACACTGATAATGACCGAAGGCTGAGAGAGTGAGACTGGGTGTTGGCAGTTTGGTGTTGCTTTGCGTACCTTCGAATCAGACTCTTGCAGAAAGTAGGGAGGCTGCTTTTCAATGGCAGTTCGTTACGGACATTTTCATGACGACGTGAAGTCTGTTATCGAGGTCGGCGGCCATTTTTAGATAGGTTTTTGGGTACTCGGTGGTCTGGATGAAAAGGCCTAAAAGGAAGGGAGCGACTGAAAGGAGAAGATGTTAATGGCATTACCCCATGTAGCCGCGCTCAGAAAGAAGATTTGTAATATCCGCATTACTGAGTCAGAAACCCATTCTCCCAGCAAATTCTACCATCCTAAAGGAAGCGTTAAGCGCACGTCATTTTCCTTTTCTTTATAACATGGCATCTGCACAACGATAAAAGTGAACCTTTTCCACTCGCTGTTGTCAGCTGCGATGTGTCCATCTCTACAAAACTTTTGGAATAGTTGGATAAACTCTTCCTGAGTGGGGTTCTATGACTGCTCGGTATTATGGCTGGGAAAAGGATATCTGATGACCCTGTCTTGAATGCTTGTAATCTTCTGTCATTTCCTGTTCTTCGATTCCTTACACGAATAATTTATCTTAGAGGTGTCGAGTTTTAGCCCTCACTAAACATTGATCGAGAGTTAGGTGCAGCGTTGAATATGAAATATTCATTGTTCCGATAGAACCATGTCAGACGTGTCAGAGCTAAACACAAATTGTTAATATGGAGAGGCGCTGCTATCATCAATGTTTGATGTTGGGGACAAGGCACTCTACTTGAAGTGATTACTAAATTATACTCAAAAAGCACGTTTTTAGTGAGAGAATGTTTCACTGATAAGAAATAACAAGGGTCGTTTAAGTTTAATACTAACTATTATGACTGATATTCTTATAACAATTCTTAGATATGAAGTTGTGAAGTTGTTGACTCAAGCCAATGTACCTTGTGAGGTCAAAGGCCTTTAATTAGTTTTATTTAGTCTTTTAGTTATGTACCACTTACAAAAGACAGATCTGTTTCCCTGTACATGTATATGTAAGAGCTGTGTCTGAGGTGGCTACATGCAGCACCGTCTGTACAATTTCCACGAAAAGACACTGACTGAATGACTGACTGACTGACTGACTGACTGACTGACTGACTGACTGACTGACTAACTGACTGAATGAATGAATGAATGAAGGAATGAATGAATGAATGAACACCTTCAGAGTAGTATCTTGTGTATGTGCATATAATCTTTGGTTATGTCAGAGTTAGCAGTATAGAATGTTTGACAGCACTGCGATCATAGCACAGCGTCCCCGCACTGTGCAGACAATACAAAGTGGGACAAAGCCTAGGTCGGGCTAGACCGACAAAATAGACCCAAGCACTAGTCGGATCAAGGTCCATCAGGAGTATACTTTCAGGGGAGAGAATCACATACCAATCAATGAAAAAGCCGTAAAATTAATTTGGTCAGAGTACAACATGGTGGCATGATAGAGGTCAGGAGGTCGCGCCACAACCAGCCAGATGGCAAGAAGCGATTAGCTCAGGACCCACTCATCCCTCCTGGTTAATCTATCATCTTTGCGTGAGGCTCTCCGAGTTTCCGTCCGCCACCTAGATTTTGCCCGCAGTCAGAGGGGAGACTTTTTTTTGTGGGGGAGGGGGGCACGCACCACTGGCTGGAACAGCCAGATAGAGCTCTTTCTCACCCAAAGTCCCGGATGGATGATGTAGAAGGCGCTGCTAAAACAGAAAATAAATGCCTTGTTTTGAAATCTTGAAACTGACTAGGACGTTAGACCATTGATTTGTAGTGTAAAACGAATGCCCTCGAAGCAAGTCCTGTGCACAAAATAAACTTACCAAGTGGTTATTTTTCACGATGAGGCATTTGTAAAACAGTGAATGTGCGAGAGGGTTTTAACCCTTTCATCGTGTTACCACTACATGAATTGCACAAAAACTGTCGGCCTTGTACTTTATCGTGTCACCATCAACAAGTACAGCCTGAAAACTCCATGAAAACTATGAGAATTGTACGAAGTTTGTATCGGCTGGGAACAAGCGTAAACAAAATACATTTGCTCGATTGTTGTCGAACTATCCAGTCGGTGAAAGCTAAACTCTGATTATATTCGATCGTTCGGGGGTAAAATTCTAAGTTATAGGCTTGTCAGAATGCTTAAATGCTAAATTAATTGGTTTATCGGGGCAATTGTTCCTCATAAACTGACCAATTTCTTATTTGAAGTGGGTTTGGTATAACCCCTGCTATATTGGTATCGCATTTAAACAGTTTAGTAACCTTACAAAAATCGATCTGTATTTCGCTTTTGACAAAAATTAAAGTTTGAAGGAGTTTCATGCATCAGAAAAAATGTGGTGCTATGAAAAGTATGGCCATCGTGTTCATATCTCGATTGCAATATAGTTAGAAATTCATCCAATAAAAATAAATGTTTTTCAGAGACTGCATCGGTTCTACTGCAATATTTTGCACCAAAGCTTCATTTTCTCTTATCGCTTGTACTGTTGTCCCTCTGAGACTTTCGTGCCGGTTACGAGACTTGAGCTGAAATCGATATTTAAATAGACCGTTGGCTAGTTGCATGCCAATTGTGTTTACTTGGCTCCCTTGGTTTGTTTTTAAAGTTAGGAAGGGGAGTGAGCTTCTGTCCTTGAACTCAAGCTCTTCTTCGTCCGCTCGATGTAGACTGTAATCATGACGAAGGATTAGCGTTTCAGGTAAATGTCCCTTCCTACCCATACCATCCTCCTCATGGTCGTGTACCCCTCCTGGGACATGCTGCCTACAAGAGTCCGTCAGGTGTCTCGGTTCTGAGCCAGTCTATTTAGCTTTCCCGAGGTGTGGCCCATCATCTTGCTATCTGTCTCAAGGTCATAACGTCAGGTATTTCTTGACCGACCTCCATTCCTCTTCCCCCTGTAGGTTCCGTGTGAGGGCTTGTCTTGTGGCGCTGGAAGCTGGTTTGTAGAGGCTGTGGCCAATCCCACGAGAGCTATCTCCTGCACGCTGCTGTCTTGTTCGCTGCCACAGTTCTTAGTTGCTGACGCTAGCAGCTAGGGCAGTAGATCTGCAGAATCTTTCTGAGGTGTTGATGAAAATATTTAACCCTACCCATGGCATTCGAGGGAGCTGGTTTCGTCTTGTTGCAATTCGGTGGGGAATTTTTCTCCACAGTGCTACGCGATGTTAGCCGATAGTCGAAAACTGCCGGCAAGATATTGTCGGATAGTCACTGGGCGAACCCCGGAAAGTACGCTTATTATCTCGCCTAAATGAGGCTATCCTGCTTTTACTAACATTGTCAGAAGACAAGTTTGTACGCAGCTAGAGGCAGACTGAAAAACGCATGCTTTCGTGCAATGCAAATTGTTTTGATACCAGAGCGAAAATTACAGCCTGTCTGTTCCAAATAAAAATAACTTGGTTAGTAAAGATCGACATTTGGTGAACAGTTTGTTCTGACAAAAACAAAGTCCATCTGACCTGTTCGTTCCTCTGTATGTTTGCCATTTATGTTTAATTTAAATTTTAACGGAATATAAATGCTCCCCCTAACCACCCCAAGTTGTCTGACGTTTACGTCATAAGGGTGAATGACTTGTAAATCCGACTGCGCACCGGAAAACATCAGCCATTTGAAGGCATCAGACTGAAAATAACGTTGGTGTGGTTCTAGAGTAGTTAGCAGATAGGCTGATCCCAGAGACGGTCAAGTGAATTGCCCGGTAACATTCTTCTGGTCTCACAGGGCTACTCAATGACTCAGTGTGTGGACGTGATTACAGTGTGCTGTGTTATGTCTGACTGTGCTGGTCACCATCGCTACAAACCTGTACATGCCACGGAACCTTTTGAAAGTAGTCCTGCAGTAGCTTGTCCCGTGGCGTGTGCTTAGGCGGTAGGGTAGTGGGGGTGTTTGTGACTCCTACTTTTCTGTGTGGCGGCGTCGTGAGGGCGGGGGCCATTTCCTCTCCCTCGCTGCCCTCCCTTCCCTAACCCATGGGTCAGGTCCCCACTCACAGCTGGGTGAACTGGGGGAACTAGGCTGTGGACACGGGTATCGAACCACCACCTTCAGTTTCGGAGGCCAGCTTGGTACAGCAGTCAGTATTACAGAAGCAAACGCTACAGACCTTCCTGTTGTATAGTGATATATTAGTATAGTATATATGGAGGAATAGGCAATTTTTAATATATATTTTCAGTTATTCCAGTTAGTCCAGTTATTTGTAACGTTGGCTATCAGCAGTCCAGAAAGGAACAATACTGCTCGAAAATGTTTGAGGAAAGAAAGATGCCTAAATACCAGAATACGACAGTTGCATTATTTAGCTTCTTTCCTTCTAAAGACATGTTTGGGGAGTGGGGGCGGCGTGGGGGGGGTCTCTTTCTGCTTGATGGACGTCAGTGAGCTTACAAAGCTGTTAAGTGGCCAATCGACCCAGGCTTTGATGTAGAACAGCACAGATTATTATATTGAGCAGAACCCTAGCTATCCTAGCGGAAATGGAGTATTCTGGCACCAGACAGCTGATGTTCTCAAATAAATGTGTTATTGTACTTGTATATTTGGTGTTATTTTTGTTGTCTCCCACATCCATAGGAACACACCTCAAACACACGAATAAAAGCGCAGGTACATGAATGCAATTGCACATAAAGCACCCGCACATACAGATATGCATGCAGGCGCGTGCACACAACCAAGCATGCATGCACACACGCGCAGCTACGATTGCAACCCTGAACACGCACGCTGCTGATATCGGGCGGGTGTGTGTGCCTTCACACTACGTCATAGCTTAGACTAAGATAGCGGTGTACTGTTTACACTCAATCATGCGCGTAGCATGCTTATATATACATATGTATATTATCTAATAGCCGAATGTGCGTTTGGTTGTTATATTACATAACAACCCACGCCTGAACAAAGTCAAACAAATTTCGGCACGCGAGTTACGTTTCACCCGCAGATGGTCATAGGCCATATTTCGACCCTGTAACTAGGGCTAAATAAGAATAAAATAATAAATATGATAACCCCCTTAGCAAGTTATTACACAGCCATCAGCGAGCAAGGGAGATCACCACACAGTATTGTCCCTTTCGTATGAAGAGTACTTTCCCTTGCCCCCTCGCTTGACAACAGGAAGACGGCAGGCAAGGGTAGGGGTTAGTTTGGGTTAAGGTGTAGGGATGGAGGTTACAGAAGGGGTAGGGACAGGCTCGGAAAAAAACCGAACAGCGCCGGGTCCCCTGGCTAGTAGGCTATAAATATGAAGTAACAAATGCAGTTAATCCCCGCGCCGGGGATTGCGGAAAACTTAGCAGGAAGCACAACAGCAGGTGTGACGTCATCTCCAGAAGGAGTAAGCTGGGGGTACTGTTGTTTAGTCTCGAACAGGGCGTAGCTTTTCACAATGAGTTAATGAGAATCATCGCGCAACTCATTATCGGGTTGTTCATATTATGAGGAAATAGAAGGCGAAGGAAAAGTTTTAAATTCATTACATTATATGTTGAGACATGAGCTTCCAGGAATGGTGAGAAGAAATGCATGTGCTGTCTAGCTCAAGACACCGATCGCGATAAAGAACGCAATGAAAACACGATGCACTGATATGATAGATTTTTCGTTTTCATTGTTAAAATGTTCCGATTTTATTAATAGTAATTGTCAATATTGCTCACGGTCCTTACGATATATCTATGGAATAAAAATCATCGATCGTTGAATAGTAGACACTATCGGCAAATCATGTCAATCGCTTGTAACTGTGGGCAGAATATAAAGGAAGTATTTATAGGAATTTCCAACTCGTGTTTGGGAATCAACCCAGGATAAATCAGTGAACCAAGTTGGATTTTGCATTGTTGCAGGGTAATTCAGTAAATGTGCAAGTGTGAAAATATTTAAATAGTATGGGGAGTGGTAATATAGATTAAAAACAAATAAGCATAGAAATGACACCAGGTTCCAGATAGCAGAATATTTTAAAATGTGCATGAGTGAGATATGGAAGTACTGTGGGATAAATTTGTTTTCCTCCTGGTTAAAATGATCTGAACACACTAATAAAGTTCTTGCGTGCCCTTTGAAGAGTTCCAATGGCAGAAATAATGCACCCATTCACTGACACCCGTAGATTGACACACTGACACTCATACACTGACATACACACTGACACTCGTACATTGACAGGTACACACTGACAGCCACACACTCTCTCTCTCTCTCTCTCACACACACACTGATACTCATACACTGACACTCGTACATTGACAGGTACACACTGACAGCCACACTCTCTCTCTCTCTCTCACACACACTGATACTCATACACTGACACTTGTACATTGACAGGTACACACTGACAGCCACACTCTCTCTCTCTCTCTCTCTCACACACTGATACTCATACACTGACACTCGTACATTGACAGGTACACACTGACAGCCACACACACACACACTCTCTCTCTCTCACTCACACACACTGATACTCATACAGATACATACACTGTGAAGCGGAACCGAGTGGTCTCCGAGTAAGTGACCAATCAAATCTTTTCCCAGGCTTTAACGAGACGTGACGTGCACGTGCCTTTTCGCACCGACACACAGGGGTGGTACGTCATATTTCGCGTCACTTCTAGAATCTTAGAATCTTAGTTCGGCTCAAGTGGGTAGGATTGGCTGGACCATCTGCAGGGACAGCACTGAACGGGCTGCAACTCTTGTGTTGGCGTGGAGTGTGGAAAGAGAATCTAGGATGAACTAACAATAATAATCGCTGATGAAAATTTATAAGTACAGACTAGAAAGAAAGGAATGAAGGAATGAAGGAAGAGGTAATTCAGAGCACCAGTATCATGCAGGATATGGTCAAAGAAGAGTGGTTGAAACGAGCGTAAGATACATTTTCCTATACCAAGATAAATTTGAGGTCCGTTCGCAGCTCCCAATCCTGCCGCAAACCTTATTACCGTTTGCAGTCGTTAATATTTAATGAACGGACAAGGGAAGTAAGCCGACTTCCAAATAGCTATCGCCGACACAGCCAGGGGGTATGGTGCTGTTTGGCTGGGGTGTACGACATGTGGATGTAGCAGACGTCACGAGCAAAAAATCCGCCTTCAGCGCCAAGTATATTTACGCTTCTTCATGCAGTTAAAAGAAAAACAGCCCACCAAATAAGGGCTACAGGGCAGGTAACTGCGTGACAGGTTTCTTCGCGTCACCTGTGTGGCGAGCGGGTGATGTGCGTATGACGGTGCATGTATACATAGGAACAGATTTTACAGGGTGCGTATGAAAGCGAATGCACACGAATTTACACAGGTGTTCATCTGTGGCCGGATGCCAGTTTGGCTGTAGCAGCCCGTTTGATTCAGATTCAACGTTTGCTAGAACAGTTTGTATAAGTTTACAGCTTTCTTCACTACGTTACTGACCGCCTCGTAGGTCTAGTGGTTAATGCGTCCGCTTCCTAGGCGGTAGGTCGGTGGTTAGCTCCCCTGCCGAGTCATAGTACGTAAGACTTAAAACTTGGCAATCTAGTAGCTGCCCTGCCAGACGTCTGGCACTACAGGGAACAGTACTAGGACTGGTTGGCCCGGGGTCAGTATAATGCTACTGGGTGGGACTGACGCCCGTGTTGCGACATCAGTCCCACGTGTGGCAGCACGTTAACCTTGTCTAAGCAACACCGTCCTAATATGCACCTAGTTTGCGGCGGGACGTTACTGCATCACTGAGGAAAAAGCGTTAGCCAAAAGCCTTTATTCCAGTGACTGAATTACCAGCGCCGCAAGATTTGGAAAAGGCGAGGCGGGATGGTGGATTCAAGGTGAGGCAGCAGAGCAAAAGTTTATGTCGAGTTTGCCAGTTTAGCTTTTCCGTTAACTGTTTCGCTGACTGCTAACGGATAAAAAAGAAAGCTTCTTCGAATGACCAGTGTTGCGGTATCATGCCGTGATGTACAGAATGAGAGACTTGAGCTAGCTAGTGTCACAACATAAATATCGCGGACAGCAACCAACGCGGAGACATATATGTCCAGACCAACTACAATCTTCAGGCAGAATCTCTGTCATAAATTTTGATTGCCCGGAAAATATCGGCTTCAGGAATTAAGCTTAAAAAACTCCTCACACTTCCAAAAAAGATAAGAAAAATACCACCGTTGCAACACAGCAATTATCTTTGATAAACGCATTCTCGTCCAAAGAGAGGGGTGGGGGGAGCAGGGTGTAAAACTGGGGAGGAAATTTAGTCACGGGAAAGAAGATGTCAGTTGCCTTCAAGAACTGTTAACCGAATTTGAGTTAAACTGATTACTGGTCGGCAGTGCACAGCGTCCTTACTGATCAGATTACGTCCGCCTATTTTTTGCAGAAAGGCAGCAAAATCACAGGCAGCGAAATTGCCAGCGGGTGCTTAGCAATGAGCTAGCGGGTTAGCAAGGCTTGTGGGGGAGGGGGATGGGAGGAAGGGGAAGGGTACTGTGGTTAATTTGCAGCCTCATTCTTGTATCTTCGCGCTACCTTTTTTTCCTCGCATGTTCTGTGAGGGGATTGCTTTAGGATGCTTTCTCTGGTCAATGCACCCCTTTGTTGTGGAATTTCGATGGAAAAACTAGTTCCTCAGAATGCCCCTAAAGACACACAACAAAGAACAGAAGCAAACTACAGAAAATTGTAAAAACAATTCGAAAGTACAAGCAAAATCAAAGATTAGGTAAACAATTAGAAATGTAGACCACAAATAACTGTTCACTCATCAAAGAAAGAAACACCCAAGATGGTGGGATTGTTGGAAATCAGAATCAAAAAGGCCCAGACTCAAAACAAATAACAATAAGAATAAAACCCGTAACTGTGTCACTCCAAGGGCACAGACTTCTGAAGAGGTGGCGCGTACAGTGAAAATACGTTCGCAAGAGATGGGACACGAAGCTGCGGTCCACGGGTCTGACTGGTTTAGTAAGGGCTTGGTCGTTGATTGGGGGTCCATGGGTCTGACTGGTTTAGTAAGGGCTTGGTCGTTGACTGGGGGTCCATGGGTCTGACTGGTTTAGTAAGGGCTTGGTCGTTGACTGGGGGTCCACGGGTCTGACTGGTTTAGTAAGGGCTTGGTCGTTGACTGGGGGTCCATGGGTCTGACTGGTTTAGTAAGGGCTTGGTCGTTGATTGGGGGTCCACGGGTCTGACTGGTTCACTAAGGACTTGGTCGTTGATTGATCAGTCGGATGGATAGTGCTAAGAATGGAAGGAATGAATACCGAAGGACGATTTGCAGCAGAAGAAAGTCACGTGCACAGCTCTCTAAATTTAGGTTCCAAGTCTTTCTCGACTTTCTGATCCGTGCAGTGACGTGACACATTGTCGGACGACAGAATGAGAACAGTTTCAGCGAGAATCCCCACAATCTGATTGTGGCCATGCGACTCGCGAAATTAAGTCTGGACCAGCAGCCTAGAGTCACGTGCTGGGCCTGCGCGTGGCGAAAAGAACACTTGATTTTGACAGGCTTCTATGAAGGAAAATAAAAGGGTGTGCGAGGAAAGAGGAGTGCTCGGCTCTTTTCGGTGTTCCTGGCTAGAGAGATTACTGACGCATCGGCAACACATCACACTCAGCCTGCCTTCACGCTTCAGTCTGTTGAGTGTTTGAGTCTCAACAAGCAACACAGTGTCTCAATCAGCAACACTGCGTCTCAACCACCAACACTTTTTTGTCTCAACTACCAACACTTTGTGTCTAAATCAGCAAGTCACTATAAGTTGTAAGTTGTATGTACAGACCCTCTTGCATAAGTCACGACGTAATCAAGTGCATAAGAACGCATTCAAAAATAAATGGGGAAGGGAGGGGGATATTAATTAGAGTAGATTGCACACAGAATACATTTCACAATGCAAGGATACAATACTGAGACGAACACGTGAAAAAACTGCCGTATAAGCCTTTAACAACCCCCAACTATTATAATTAATAAAATAATAATAAAATATTTAAATATTACGTCTCATAATTGAGCGGTGAGCGCGCTCTTTTCGTGAGTGTGATTGTGCGCTAATGCAAGACTTCGTATAATATTAACATAAAAATATAAGATTATGTCATCATGCAAGTGCTACGAGTGGCCACAAAATAATGATATCATGATGTAAGAAGAATTTGCGCGTCTTTCAAATTCGCGAGAATAACGTAAATGTCGCAAAAACCAAGATTCTTTCCCAACATCGCCCTCCCACTTAATCCCCCACTCTCCTCTCCTACTCCCTCCTTCCCGCACAGTCCCGTATCCAGAGTTAGTGCCTTTGCTACAGAGTCCTTAAGAGCTCCAGAGTCCTTAAGAGCCAGAGAGTCCTTAAGAGCTATAGAGAATCATGTTCTGAAGAACTCTATGGATGTAGCTCGGTGTACGACGGTGGAAACTCGACGCCGTGCTGGTAGGGAAGGGAGATAATTTGGTTATAAAATAAGCAGCTCTTCTCGAGCCACGCTGCTACAGTTGGCAGTAAGGGGCTTAGAGAAGAATGATATTCTTCAGCATAAAATTAAACTAGAACTATGCGTAGAATACGTTGGAAGCAAGGTCCCTTATAGACATAAACGATTTGCAATACACTTTTCCAGGGGAAATTCCACACGCAAGCACGCACGCACGCACGTGTGTGCGCATGCATATATGCGTGTGTGTTTATGTGTATATTTTTATTTTATGACGGAAATAATACATGGAATAAATACATGTTTCGCAGATTCCCACAAGATTATTGTATTAAAAAACATGCGGAATATCTTGGAAAACACGCAGACTTAAATTTGATTGAAATATTGCTTGGCTGGGAAACATCCAATCTAAAAATCTTAAAATATTGATTGAAATTTGGAACCCACTCTGTTGTTTGTTCCCTCTCCCCTTTTTTGGCCTGAACTACTTCTTAATTGATTGAGAGGGCGGCCAGCCTCTCTACAAATTGAGATAGATTGAAGTATTCATGTTTTCTAGATTTTTTTTCCTTGGACTGGCCACAGGCCAGGACCTTAACATTTTGACAAATGCAGTGCAAAACAAAGACAGTGCGAAAGGACCTTTTGCTTTTATTGAATTTGGTCGACTAGCAGCCAGGCAGCTTGGATGGATCAGGGTTAAAAGGCGTGACTCAGAAACGTCTTCAGTAGGGGCATCATAGTTGAACTCCAAAGTAATGCCAACAGCACTTTTAACATTCAAAACGCTTGGGGATCCGCTAAGCACTGGCAGCGTAATGGTGCGGATCCAAACTTGGTGAGTCATTGAAAAACAGTTTGATAGGCTGAGCTGAGCTGGGGTGAGTGTGTGTGTGTGTGTGTAGGGGGGGGGGGGCTAGAAAAGAT
>SMGT01010711.1:61114-101759 GCA_004794575.1 Lanistes nyassanus | reverse complement strand
GAGAGAGAGAGAGAGAGAGAGAGACGGGGGGAGGGGGGCGGGAATGGTACACTGACTCCCACCTTGTGGTATCGTTCAGCGAGGAACACAGCTTTGAGTTAGTGCCGTTTCAAATGGAAAGGCCCAGAAAGTTTCACGTAACTGTGGGGACGTCTGAAGATATCAAGATGTCTTTTGTCATACGATCTTGATGTAATACTAACACTATTGGTGTTCGTGCATCAGTAGAACGTGTGCAGTCCAGAAGGTAATGGGCAACTGCTTCATGAAGGAAACTACATTCAAAAGAAGGGTCGTCAATCAAGTATCGTCGACAAAGGTCATTGATGAGGTTACCCATGTTTCTACTCAGACGGCAATGAATTATTTGTTCTCTTCTATCGCCCATGTCAAGGTTTGGTGGAGTCTGAGCGTCGTCTCTGCACAATTACCGTTTAAATTTTTGGCAGAAAAGTAAAGAGTAAAGTAACTCCAACAAAGATACTGGCAGCGCTATACATAGCCGTATGCAGACGCATGTGACCAAGGGAGCTTATCGTACCCAAACACGTAGCAAAGAGAGGGCCGAAAGAAAGGAACTTGGCAGATCCTCAAAAAAGATCTGCCGCCCCTTTCTTTATAACGGCGTTAGTCTTCACACAGCTAGCCCTCGGTGCACAACGTGTGCATACAGAGAATCCCTATTCTTTATTAATCCCTGTTCTTTATTAATTATAATTTGCACCTTGAGGATTTCATGTATTTGTTGTGTTCATCTTTGAATGCTAGTTGTCAACACACGCTTAGTAAGCGGCCTGACTACATTTAACGATTCACTGGCACAAGAATATTAAGAACAATAACGCACTATTAAACTTACGTCGGAACAGAAATTCATTACGAAGAAAATTAAAGCGCACCAGCGCATTAACTTCTGCATCTGCTTCCTTAAAAACTAGAACTTAAAGTTTAGTTATAAAGAGAGAATGGTTGAAGACTGGGACAAAGGACCCTGAAAAACTGAAAAGAGAAGAAAAATATTGGAATTCGTCTCTCCATTCATACCTTCACGTACACATCTGCTTCTTCCCAACCGAATTAGTTTGAAGAAATAACTGTTTCTGTTTATGTTTATGTTTATGTTTATGCTTATAACTGTGTATTTTGTGTGCTACAGTTAGCCTGCTACTTATAACTGTTTATTTTGTATTCTACTGTAAGCACCCTACTTTGTGTGTGCGTAACTGTTTTGTACGCTGCTGTCAGCAACCTACTTATCAATATTTATTTTGTTTGCTACTGTCAGCCTGCTGCTTTTAACTGCTTATTTTTAGATGCTACAGTCAGCCTACTGCTTATAACTGCTTATTTTGTATGCTACTATCAGCCTGCTACTTATAACAGTTTATGTTTAGATGCTACAGTCAACCTGCTGCTTGTAACTGAATCCCTATTCTTTATTAATCCCTGTTCTTTATTAATTATAATTTGCACCTTGAGGATTTCATGTATTTGTTGTGTTCGTCGTTGAATCCTAGTTGTCAACACACGCTTAGTAAGCGGCCTGACTACATTTAATAGGGATTCTCTGTATGCACACGTTGTGCACCGAGGGCTAGCTGTGTGAAGACTAGCGCCGTTATAAAGAAAGGGGCGGCAGATCTTTTTTGAGGATCTGCCAAGTTCCTTTCTTTCGGCCCTCTGTTTGCTACGTGTTTGGGTACGATAAGCTCCCTTGGTCACAGGCGTCTGCATACGGTTATTTTTGAGCGCTGCCAGTACCTTTGTTTGGAGTTATCTTTAGATAATTTAAGCGCTGGTCCTCATTTGTTCTTTATTAAAGAATAACGTAGCAGAAGGAAAAATTAGGTCTGGAATAGTTTGGTTCTGTAAGACGAAAGAGGTCTCTCCAGGGGACTTCGTCTGTGGTAACTGTTGATATCTTCAACAAAAGGTAACTATGGTAACTGTTGACATCTGCAACTATCGGAGGCAATACGTCAATTAGATGTTGATGGGGGGGGGGGTCGGATTAGGCCATTGACAGGTTTGTAGCACATTATGAATCTGTGTCTTTCGCGGCATTCCTTTAGATTGTCAAATCCGGATTCAGCATATAGTTCAGTAGTGGTGTCACTTTAGATACTCTATCTCTTTATATATATATATATTTCATTCCATCATTTTACATTTGTACTCTGGTATTATTCCAAGAGGTTTATGGTTATCTAAATCTTCAAGCTGCATGTTCCCAAACCGAAGAACAAACGGCGCACTTAATTTTAACCATTTCAGTATGGAATCATCAAATTTGACTTTCCATATCTGCCTCCCACCTTTCAATTTTCCTCAAATCTGAATTTAGGATTTGGGCTTTTTGAATCAGTTTCTCAGTACCGCACGTCCTACTTGTATGGTCTGCAAATAATTAAGTGGCTGAAATAATATTTTTGACTATATCGTTTATTTGTTTTTTTAAAAAAGAAAAGTAATGGACCAGTACAAATCCCTGAGACCCTCCAGCCCTTCTTAAAGCCGTAATTATTGAAAGAGGTGCGCAGACCAACGGTGAAAGAAAATTAAAACAGATAAAGGAAACATGATTACGGGCTGGACGCCGTGAGAAGAGATGTTTGCGTCACAGACTGCTTATGCAATGGAAACAGAGTTTGCAGACCGGCGGTATTACTCGTAATGCAGTGAGACGCGGGCCTCTATTGACAACGTCTCTTCTCACCCACTCACTTGTTCACGCAGCCATGCATGACGGGAAATGTGCATATTCATGAGAGCACGAACTCTTAAAATGGACGCCGGATTGCACACAAAACCACACGCGCGCGACACTCACGCAAAGAACTGACGTCAGCCTACGTCAAAGTCTGTCCTTGGGAGACAAAAGTAGCAGAAAGAATCGATTGGGCGCCATTGTGAAATGAAAGTCTTCGCTAGCGGGTGAAAGCGTTTCCGTCAGTAAAGCTGACGAACAGCCCGTTTGCCCTGCGCATCTAACGAGCACCTCCACGTTCAAGACATTAACCTCGCTGTGAATTCCCTTCTCTGGTAAACACGTAAACATGCACCCAAGCACACGCGCTTACAGCTAACCACAAGTATTCCAGCACACATGCACGACAAAGTAGATTGCCATCCGCATGCAAACGAGTAGTGGTGGAGGTACAGGGTGAAGTAAAGGTAATTAAATGATAAAAACCATTTCCACACAGAAAACACTTTCACGACATGCTCTAAATCTAGTGAAATGAAGCTTTATCGATCTGTGCAAAAACTGAGCCACTATTGTGTACCACTGTCTTCGAAACTCCGGCTACCGCCAAAGGCCAAGGACGCGACCTAGATCACTTGCTAAATCGGGTCGACGGCCCTTTTCTAACGCGCCCGACCTTCTTCGCTGATCTCAGACTTCGAAAATTTATTGAGAGGACAGCCAGTAATAGTCACTTTGTCTTTTTGGTGTTGCAAAGCAACTTGTTAGGTAGGGTGCGTGAAGCCTTGTAGATGTTGTTACAGTATTTTTGTGTCGTGTTGTATCTTTTAATAAACCCGTGCAAATAACTAAGACTGTAATTGTTTTTTTATAAGTTTCTTGTCGTAAAGCGCGGCGATCCTATCCTTAATGTAGAGTGCCGCGCTCTAGAATCATTTTTATTATCTATGTATAGAAATTGGACACTTTTGGTCCGTCCGTCCGTCCACCTGCCGATAGTCCCCTCCCATATTGTAGCGTTTCCTACCTCTCTCTCTATATATATAAATATAGCCTATATATGATCGACACCCCCCTTCTCTCTATATATATATAGGCCTATATTTGATCGACACCCTTCTCTCTCTCTATATATATAGGCCTCTATTTGATCGACACCCTTCTCTCTCTATATATATAGGCCTATATATGATCAACACCCCCCTCTCTCTCTCTATATATATATAGGCCTATATTTGATCGACACCCCCTCTCTCTCTATATATATAGGCCTATATATGATCGACACCCCCCTCGGGCAAGGAGGTCCAAAGGTCACCCGCCAGGGTACTAGCTGTTGTGTTGGATAGGGTCCTGGGGTCCTGTGGGGTCACTCGGGCAAGGAGGCCCAAAGGTCACCCGCCAGGGTACTAGCTGTTGTGTTGGATAGGCTCCTGGTAACTTCACTGTCCCTTCCACTCGCCTCCTGGGAAACCCCGTCTGGTGTACGAAGACGTGGGCCGAGACTGTTGCCCCATTTGGCAACTGACCTCTTCAAGTCCTCCCCACCCACCCACCCAACCTCCCCCCGGGGTGAAAGAAATTTACATAAAAAGCTTGTGAAACCTTGGCAACTTTGATAAGTCTGACGTCAGCTGTGTTTGCGTTCTCCGTGTGTGAGTAGTGCATGGCGATGATGAGGACGATGGCGATAATGAGCACGATGGGGACGATGACAAGGAGAACGATGGCGATGATGAGGAGCTCGCGGTGGCGAGGCTTTTCCCATAAAATCTGGTTATATCACGGCTCCCTACGGTTGGCCGAGGAAAAACAACACATGCTCTCTGTAAGCGCACGCACGCGCAAACAAGAGGATGAAAGAGAGGGAGGCCTGGTTGTGAGGTAGAGAGTGAGGTAGAGTGTGAGGTAGAGTGTGAGGTAGAGAGTGAGGTAGAGTGTGAGGCTGAGAGTGAGGTAGAGAGCGAGGTAGAGTGTGAAGTAGAGTGTGAGGTAGAGAGTGAGGTAGAGTGTGAGGTAGAGTGTGAGGTTGAGAGTGAGGTAGAGAGTGAGGTAGAGTGTGGGGTAGAGTGTGAGGTTGAGAGTGAGGTAGAGAGTGAGGTAGAGTGTGAGGTAGAGTGTGAGGTTGAGAGTGAGGTAGAGAGCGAGGTAGAGTGTGAAGTAGAGTGTGAGGTAGAAAGTGAGGTAGAGAGAAATATGGAAGCGGGGTGCACAGTGGAAGAGTGGGAGAGAAAGAAAGAGTAAGGACAAACAAATCGAAGGAGATAGGTTAGAGAGTGTGTGTGGGGGGGGGGGAGGAGGGAAGAGAACCGAAAAGAGGACGGATGAGAATGGAGGAGAGGTATGGAGGCGGTGGGGGTTGGGGGATGGGGGAGCTAGAAATTAGTAAGATGAGCCATAGATGTCGGTGGGCAAATCCTCCAAGTGTAGAGCTTGCGGAAAATGCATTGAGGGGGTGGGGGGCGTCTACTATGTGTTTGGTCTACTTAAGGCCAGCGCCAGATTACAGATAACGTCAGTGAACGAAGTGCCGGGTTTTGCAGACAGAAGTGAGAAATTTTCTGAAGAAGCAGCCAGGCATCAAAAGCAGACGTGCAGAAATAAATGAAAGGAAAGAAGAAAAAAGAAGTGTAGAACATATATGGATTGAGGGATGGAGAAAGTAAGACGTGATGAAGAACCAGGAGATGGATGAAAGGTGTACTCCACGGAGTGATGTGAGAGAGAGAGAGAGAGAGAGAGAGAGAGAGAGAGGGTGGGGAGAGAGAATCAGTAGTACAAACCCGGACGTACTGTTTATCGCATCAGTAGCGTGGCCAGGAGAAGTCACAGTTGACTGAGTAACGCTAGTCTGGCGCGCGAACAACTTGCTGAGTGTAACGAAATTGATAGTTGGGCGTGTAAGACTAGCATTGTTTATTCAGTTCAAACTCCAGGCTAGCCTGCTCAGTTCAAGGAAGTAAATTTCGTGCTCTCCCGGGGAACAATACATACTGGGGAGGGAAGGAGTCAACCCACCTCCAAGGTCCAAGAGTCAGGGACAGCAGATGACAGCTTGATGTCAGCCAAGTATGACTGCATTAGTAATGTCCGGTCGGTGGACTTGGAAACTCGTGATGCTGTTTACAAGAATAGACCATGTGATGTAGAGGGCGTTGGAGTAAGGAGAAATAAAAAGGGGGACTCGAGATCAGACAACAAGAGAACAAGAGAAAAACAGAAGAGAATGACACAGACGGAAGAAGCTTGCTCGGGCTTACGCCCAGCCCATAGGGCTTATGCGTGCCTGGCCATGGGACTTAGAAAGTTTTGACCACGAAGGCCCAAGGCAGGAGTTAGCAGGCAGAAGACGGAGGGGCACAGTGGAGGATGAGCCACAGGGCTATCTTCTATGCGCACCTCCGCTGCAGCTGCACAACGGAGTACGTTTTACTCTGGAAGAAACCACTGCCTTTAGCGGCCGGGAAAAGTTAGAGAATAGAGAAGGCCAGGCTTCCGTCTGTGTCACTAATAGGGTAGACAGTAGAGATAGAGAAGAGGTCCAATAATAGCCACTAGACTATGGAATAGGTTGCAGGGTTAAGCCGGCCACACACTGAAATGGTAAATGTCACATGTCACTCCTGAGTTATCACCTGTCACTCTTAGTTTAGCCTGTTCGCTCCTCCTCTTGAGCTAGAAGTGTTTTGCCTGTGTGAGACTGAGCGAACCTGTCAGAGTATGAGAATCTTTCCCCTCGGTAGATTTCTCTAGTTATTCACATTATTTCATAGCGTCGTCACCCTCTGGTGTAGAAACCATTGACCTGAAGCAGTAAAGGTTGTGGGGACGATTGCTCAATTAATCTACATTTTACGAGATCACCATAAAAGTTTGTCCAGTAATTCTGAGAAGTCGAGTCCAATAAGGTACGGCTCGTCACGTCACAGTAAACAAGTAAAGTTTGGGACGCGCACTCCTAGTTTGGCGTCTGTCACGACTGGATGAGTCTGCGCGAAGTGTTACATGAGCCTGCTAAGCGCAGGCTCCACCCGGAACAGAAGTCTACTCAGTGAAGAAGCGAGTGCGAGAGAGGAATGGGGTGGGGACCAGCAAGCAGTGAAAGTGTCGCAGAAACATTAGCGGAGAAAGTGGGGAGCTGAGAAGTAGTGTGTGCGTGTGTGCGTGCATGCGCACGTGTGTGTGTGTGTGGTCTATAGTGTCTTTGGTGTCACATCCACTAGATATTAGTTCTTGAGGACTCAGAGATGATGCCCTTGTGTGTGATAAAAGAGTAATACATGTCCACAGTTCTTCTCCATATACACAAAAGTGCGTCATGATTCCATTCGTTAGACTAACTTCCTAGATCCAATTGGTGCCGGGTGTTGTAGATAAATCTTGTTGCTGTCACGACGGGCCGCACCCTAACTTAATGGACTCGACTTCTCCAGAGTTACAGAACAAATTTTTATGGTGATCTCGTAAATATAGAATTAATTGAGCAATCGTCACCAGAATCTTTACTGCCTCGGGTCAATGGTTTCTACACCAAAGGGTGACGACGCTATGAAATAATGTGAATAACTAGAGAAATCTACCGAGGGAAAAAATTCTAATGCTTTCACACGCTCGCTCGGTCTCACACAGGCAAACACTACTTGCTCAAGAGCCCCCACCCTCGTAAAAGACACAGCTGCAGCGAACCGTTATTCAACATATATTTCATACACTAACTGACTCGACAACATCAAATATATCTACAGATTATTTACAGAGAATCACCTTGCTCGTATCTAGGGTAAGACGTTGCCCGATTACGTCATACCACGAGGAATCAGTCAATCGAGATAATCAAACTAAAGCCAGAGGGGAAATCACACTGCCACACGGCCTATGATCCTGCTCTATACACAGATACAGTAAGTGACCGACAACAGAGCAGCTACACTTGTCCATACTGAAACATCTGCTTTACTGCGATACATAACTCTGAAGCTGTTCAACGACCCAACAATTCACTCTAGCCCCCCTTTGCGCTTCGCCCGGCCACTAGCCTTTAACGTCTCCTGTCTCCGGCAGGATAAAACCACCTATCTTAATCAACCCGAGTCCCAGACTCTAAGATAGTTATGGCAGAGCAGTCCTAACCATAAGGCACAACCAGCAGTCACTTACTAGTCTGTCTCATTGACTTGTCGCCGAAATACAGCCAGCGTATTTTGCGTGAGAACTAGCGGCTTTGCTCTTCCGACGTCCCGGCTAAGATGGTGAGGGGCAGAGGTCCGTGGGTCTACTCGTGTTCGCTTGTTTTTTGGTCCCCCCTTCACTCACGCTTTCCCAAGCTTAAGTAGTGTGCACCCTGACGCCCAGAGTTCACGGGAGCCCCTTTATTCTCGCTTAAACCAGTTCTGGCCAGCCTAGGGTGGCGCAGAGCAGCTACCCTGGCTAAGACGTAGCGTCCACCTACCAGATGTCAAGAGAGGGAAGGGGGAATAGGCTAACCTAGGGATGACATGTGACAGTTGCCACCGGCATGTATATCTTGATGTCCTTTACCGGCTCTGTGTAAGTCAGCAGACACACAGCACATCATACAGGTGAACACATGATAGGCACAAAAGAACACACATACAAACATGCATACATACACAAACATTCTCCCACCCCATATGCACGCACCGGTAAGGACGCATGCACACAAGCACATGTATATATACACAAGCATTCTCCCACCCCACACACACACACACGTATACATACACATTCTCCCACCCCATATAAACACACACACAGACACACGTATAATTACACAAATATTCTCCCACCCTATATACACACACAGACACACGTATACATACACATTCTCCTACCCCATATACACACTTACAGATACAGGTATACATAATTACATACACAAACATTCTTCCACCGCACCCCACACACACACATGTATACATACACAAGCATTCTTCCATCCTATATACACACACACAGACACACACAAATACGCAAACAGATGTGGAAACAGACATTGTAGCAGCGAAGGTAGCTGATGAACGAATAAGAGATATCAATACACGACTGACTGACTGACTGACTGACTGACTGACTGACTGACTGACTGACTGACTGACTTTCAGCAGGTTGAAGACACTCACTCACAACCAGTCATTCTGATGGTGTGACACCACAGTGACGTCACACGACGCCTGTACCCAGTTTGCCAATCACGTCCGTCAGTGTTCTGCCAGCAGCGACAGCCTCCACGGCTTGTTCAGTGCAGAGGGTAGGGGTAGTGGTGGCGAGATATCGGGCATCCCACTGGCAGGCAAGAAGCTCTTTCCACCGGCACCTTCTGGAGGTGTCTGGAAGCCGTGTCAGTTCACGTCGTCACACTCAGAACAAGCCATCCATTATCCAGACGTACATATCGCCAACACAGCAAACACGTGCAGCATCAGGTTCGCCCCGCCCTCTGCCTGTCTGGATGAGCCACACAGAAAGCTTCAGACAGATGCCCCGGAAGATTTCCTTTCCCTGCTCACCACCACACCCACTCCCCCCCTTCCTATTCTATCTGTATTGTCATCATTATCGTTGTCGTTATCTTTCCGTAGTGCTTATTTGTTCTGTTGTGCCCCCCTCTCCTCTCGTCTTTCTACTCTTTCCTGTCTCCCCCCCCCTCCTCGCAAATCGATCGCTCGTCACTTTTCTTTTTTTCCACTTATTCTCTCAGTCTCCCCCAAGAGAGAGAGAGAGAGTGAAAAAATGCCCGCATGTGAAAACATTGGTCTCAAAAATTGTGGACGTGACCCGAACTCCCTTATTGCCGCTGCTGTGAGCACATGTGGCTTTTCACTTGACTTCCTTCCTATATTCTTCCAAAATTAAAAGGAAGTCCTCACGTCAGTTTCTACTCTAGAAGGTTCTTCTCTCCAGTTTGAAATCTGCGAAGTGCAGGCAGCTCATGCCGGCTCAGCCAAGCTCCTTGATGCCGGGGTTGGGTTACATAGACGTCATCACCTGTTCGTAGGTAAAGACGCACCAGAAGTAAACCCAGCGAACGGGCCTCACGAAGTCTTGTGACCGGAAGTGCAGAGGCGGACGTTCATGCAATCCAACCATGGTACAGATAGATAAGGGCAATGAGAGGGCAATCAAGGGAAGTTTTATCTCGAGAGGTGAAAAATCAGTCAGTGTTGATCTAGTATTCGTGTTGTGACACAGCAGTTGTAGTCCTAATGGACAATAAGTGTAGCCTCGTAGAAAGTTGAAAGACTGTCTTGTCACAACTGCGTTGAAGTTGTTGAACCATTTTAACGGTTATATCTGCAAGTTGTTTAATAAAGAAAGTTGGCCTTACAGTTGAGTATAGCTAGCTTTTACGATTTTTAATGGTCTGCTCGATGTCATCTTTTGTTCAGCGCGGCGATATTTATCCTACATAATTAGTAACAGAAGATTTTCGCCTCTCAAATCTTTTAATTACGCAGACTCTTCAGTAGTTTGGGTTTACTCAAATCCGAGGTCTACACGGATACTAGGAAGTCTTAATCTTTTCGAATCAGTAAGACAAACTGCAAGCAAAAGTGTATTGACAGACAAACCTGTATATTAGACCGACATAGTAAAAAGCTATGACGATTTTATATACAGGAACTCGCAGTCGTTTAAAGCTATGCGGCCAGAAACATACGTGTATGGCAGACTCAAACTTTGCTTGAAAGTAAATGAAAAGCTACACAGTTTCTATTATGAATGAATGAATGAATGAATGAATGAATGAATGAATGAATGAATGAATGAATGAAATTGTACGGGGAAACAAAGAAAGGAGGGAGACGTAGGAAAGGAAAAAAGCCAAGGAAACGGAGGAGGAGGCGCAGCAGAAAGAAACAGTGTTTGCTGTGAATGTTCTGCGCATGTGCAGATCTCCTTCTAGATTATCTGCACGCAGCAGCCTTGTTTTAAATGAAATGCCAGGTACGTTATCTTTATTAGACAGCTGCGTTCACACCTGAACAGAGCACGAAGAGGTAATGTCAATATTTAAATATAAAACAGTCGAACTGCCGGGTGCACACGGCGTGATATCCCAGAGCCAGGCACAGTGAATGCACAGCGTATATAGTCCGTCCGCGAGCTGCAAGATGAAGCAATGTGCACTCAGATTTGGATGCTTGCCTTAGCTTCTCTGTTTACACGTGTACACCATCGCATCTTGCCACTTTGCTATATAAATAGATTGTTTTCGTCAGAGGTTCTTATTCATAATAATCTTTACATGTTCTTGTTGTGCGTCTGGTAGTATCGAACGTCCTAGTAATGCAGAAGAAAGAAAAACTAAATCCCGTATTTTCACCACATTACCTATGTTTTTCCTAGTTGACTATACAGAGCTAAGGATCGCAGTTTTCCGATAGTTTTCAGTCGCAACAACTTTTATCTTTTATTCTGCTCTTATACTTCATCTAGAGATATCCTATTCCAGTAAACCCAGCCACTACCATATATAAAGGTGTGTAAATACACGCTCTGTAAACTACGGAAAGATCACATCACAAAAATAAATCACAAGGTTCATGCTCCGAACACACTTCTTTTCCACAGCTAACCTGTGTACCTAGTGCAGATAGAGAGACTTTGTCACGTGACAGGTAGGTGGGGGTTGACAGTTTATCCTGCAGGTATGTGCTGTGTGTTTTGCGTTTGTCAGCTAGCGTCGGCATGCATAGAACGAACTGAGGCAGACGGAGATTTCGCATGGCTGTACACGATCGACATTGCCATTTTTTTCTTCAAAGCAATTTCACATCAGAAATGTTTTAGTTCCGACATTCTTCCGACTGTCTTCAACCCATACGGCCAGTTCTGTTACACGGTCCTCTTATTCTCATGGCGACTCAATGGACAGTGACGGTTAAATATCTGTTGAGCAAATGTTTCCTTTTCTTTCTCACCCTCCCGTCGCTTTCAGCGAGCTCTCATCTGAAGTTTTTGTAACACTGTGTCTCTCGCTGTTGAATAAATACAAACTGCTGCGCCATAAACCTGCCCTTTATTTTTCCAATGAGACGTATACTGTTCATTTCAGGCTTTAGATACGGCAAAAGAAGTCAAACCAGAAGGTAAACAAACAAACAAACAAGAAAATTAAAAAAAAACATTTTCACTGCTTTGATCTCAGGAAGTATATATCTTCGATCACCCTCATTTCCTCGATTGATTCCTCTCTGGAAGTCTAATCTCATCCATTTAATAATTTCTTTCTGTCTTTATATCATACTTTCATAATTTCTTACTTTCAAAATTCCTTTTTTTCAAAGATTTTCTATCTTTTATCTGTGTAAACTTACTGACCACTTTTATATTAAAAAAATAGGGAATGGTTCTTTCTTCGCTATTTGATACTGTCCACCCAGGGCTTGTGTTTGCGGCGCAACACCTTTTTCGACTAAAACAGTACACCTTTGAGACGAGGTGTGTCGAGGACTTTTGCTACACTTTTGCTGAACATGGCAACTCTTTTTCTGGTCTGCTGATCGAGTAAGAAATCAGGAAACGAGATTTGGCGCCTGGGAGTGTAGGAAGAATTTTCTAGCACTTTCTCCTGGCATCACATTATGCATGTCACGTGTCACGGGCAAAAAGATCCCGCACTATATATCTTATCCATTATCTGCGACCGTGTTAGATGAGAATGCCTTTGATAAGGGGCTAAAAATAAAGTTTTTGAATGTATCTTTATTGCTGCTGTTAAAACCTTCCCCACAGACCACTGAATAAAAATGGTACTATCGGTCTTTCAGACTGATGGTCTGCCGTCCTTGTGAGTCCGGAATGTGAAGTGAAGGCTGGCCTTATTTTAATCTGCTCTCCTTTGTTATCTCGGATTTAAACCCCGAGCCAGCGAAATGAATTGTACACTACGAAATGTAAACAAAAATAATTGAATGCAGGAAGTGTCAGCAGCAGTATTGTAAGCATGGCACGGGAGTTTGTGGCAGCAGTAGCAGAGTGACGGGAGCACCATCGCATTCTGTTGATCTGTAACAGGACATGGCATGTGTACAAAACTTTTAGCTATTTAATGCACGGTTATTGATCGTGTGCTGATGTACTCCATCTTCCGCACCTCGTCTGCTTGTTTCGTGTCTTTTCATCCTTTCTACTCCGTCAGCCTTTTTCTTTGACTGTGTCCGTGCCTCGCGCGCATCCATTCACAGTCACACTTCATCCCTCAACCATAGATCCCTCATTCTCTCCCTCCTTTTGTTTCAACCCCCCTCCCCCCTTAATATACAATCAGCTGGAAAAGGACAGGAAGAAGGTGTAGCAAACGAACAGGAGGACACTAGCACTAACCTGTTTCACACAATCTCCCCGCCTGGTTGCCGTACCTGTCTTTCCCGGTTCTAGTCTGCTGTTTACTCTCAGAGCTGTCGCCGATCTGTAGGTAATTCCTAAACCTAAACTGTACTCCCCACCCTTTTAAGTGTTGGCGCTTAATTTGCTAACACTCTCACGTTGACATAAAGACGCTGATTTAAATGTGTTTTCCGAGGTTCACTAGTTTAGTTCTGTTTAAATTGCCATACTTTTGATGCCTCTTGGGTGGTGATGGGAGAGCACTTACCTGCCCTGGGAGCTGTGCTGTCTGCAGCTCGTTAGTGAAGTGAGTGCCGGCAATACCGCACAGTTCTGAGATGCACAAGATAGCCAACGCATTCTATACTGGAGGCGTCGCCCACAAGTCCTTCTCTGTCCGCAAGCCGCTCGCGTGTGGGTGTTCTGCGCACTTACCTCGAAATGTTTTTAAAACTTAACACTCTACTGACAACTTGTGGTTGATATAGACCACGTTACAGTCAGACCATGGATGCTCTACTATACTAGACTGCTAGTACCAATTTTTTTTTTTTTTTTTACCTAAACTCGGTCCTGTTTTCTGTCAGAGTGCTGCAGCCTGGACATGCGACCTTCCGGCTTGGGGTTGGAGGTACTGGCAGTTCAAAGGTCGGTAGAGGTCACACAGTCAGGGTCAAGGGAAATGTAACAGAAGGCTGCCAACAGCTTCGTCCCATTACCGGCAAATGCCGTATCGCTGACAATCGAGGAGACAGTTACAGGCTTTGTGTTGGCTAATTTAGCAGGATGTACATTCATGGTTAAACAGGACTTGTATCCTGGATGCGGCTTAGGATTACCGCGTGCAAATACGGGAAGCAGAGGGCCGAGTGGTCAGAGCAATGGACTCCCAACCTACAAGTGCTGGTTCGATACCCATGCGCGGCACCACTCTTGTCCCAGCTGACCCAGGTGTGAATGAGTAACTGACCCAAGGGTTTGGGAAGATAAGGCAGTGAGAGAAAGGAGACAGGCACTGCCCTCGTGATGCCGCCCACAGAAAAGTAAGGATCTCATACACCTCCACTCCGTACAGCCTCAAACAGGTCACCGGATCACGTTTATCTCTACCCCGTGCTTGTTACCAAAAGGTGGAGGACTTTAGGTTCGGATCACGTGTCCAGGATACTTTTTTGTCTCCTCTGGGATTTTCTCCGGGCTCTCGATTTCCTTCCCCTTATAGTCTCTCCAGTACCCTTCATCTCTGCTGACTGCACAGGCGTGCGCTCACACAAGGCCACTAGGAAGGCCCAAGGAAAACATCATCATAAAAACCAAAGTGAAAATATCTGGTCATAGTACGCTGCTTGCCAATGGCGCCATTGCACTTTATCAAATGAAGTGGAAGGTTCTTAATATTGAGCTTTATTAAGAATCTAATGGGATGTCGTGTAGATCTCTGGCATACCCGATTTTTAAAAAAAAGTACTCTTAGAATAATTGTGAGAACCATTGTGACAGGGTTGAGACCCTTTCGCCTGTTAGAGCGATCATCTCGACTGACCTGCGGGCGCAGGGCTTGGTCTCTGTGTAGCACTTCATGACCTCTGTTGATGAGGTGTGGCCCAAACCACGACCTCACCTCCCATCATTCGGACGGGCACGCTCGCATCACACGTTGCATAATGCTCGCGCCCGCGCTCGCGCTGATCACAGGAGATTCCGCAAACGTCAGGAGCTTACAGCAGCAGTCCCAGCACGCGCATTTATTATTTATTTGTTTTTTATTCTCTTAGGCGGGTGTGCACAAAATCTTCCGACTGATTACATAACGTGATTAGCACCACAAGAAGTCATAGACGCGATCGCGATACGTGTAACTTCGAGGACAAAAAGTGGTTTGGGCTTCAGATTTTGCGTGATACAGTGAGCACTCAAAAGACGAACAAAGACTGCGTGAATATATCGATCAAGGGTAGACATTAACAGTTTTATACAAAAAATAAAAAGGAACACGTGACTGCCGCTTGGAAATAAAGTTAACAAAAAGAAACTGCGCCAAGCTACATGAAGCGACACAGACAACAGTTTCGGAGCATTAATCCCTTCGTCAGGACGACACAAGCAGATAGAGGCAGAAAAACAACAACAACAGGCACTTAGCGAGGTAAAGCAGGTCGTACAGTGTGAGGCGAAAATGCTGGGACAAGATAGACTTCACATTAAAAGCTGGCTTGCAAAAGAGCTCGTGCATATAGCCACCTTTAAATGTGAAGTCTATCTTGTCCCAGCATTTTCACTGCACGCTGTACGACCTACTTACGTATTCATGTAGCTTGGCGAGTTCCTTTTTTGTTAATTTAGTTTTATACATCAATACAGTAGCAAGCAAAATATCCGAGTGAAAAGTTTTAAATAAGAACTTTTTGACTGCAAACAGGAAAGGGATTTGGCGCATACACCAAGAAGAGATACCTAATCACAACGATATTCTGTTACACTAACATCTTTACGTATGTCAGGGAGAGGATTCAAACTCAGTAGTCCAACAGTCTTGATTAAGATAGGAATTTCTCATCGATCCATTCGACCGCACATTCTTTCTTTCGTTTATCAGTTGTGGAAGAGCTTTGACTCACAAGAGGCGGACAAGTAGCCGCCACGACAAATGTGTCTTAGCGAAGACGAAGTCAACGGCGTGTTTTCCACTTATTTTAGCAGACTAAAACTAAATTAATCTTGGATCATATCAGCCTTTAATTCAGCTGCTGTTGGAACCCTGCACAAAAGCACACATACTAGCGATTCATCTCCATCAGCAGAAATTTTTGTGATTCAGCGGCTTCATCAGGTGGTTCGATCCGAAGACATTAATTTTGTTTTGCTTGCTGTTATGTAATTCAGAGATTATCTTTCCCCTCCAGCTACTAGTTTTGTTTGGTTTTATTTCAGTGTTGTTGTTTTGTTTGTTAACTGGTTTGTTTGTTCGTTTGTTTATAGTAACCTTTGTCAAGATAGTCCTCGCATTTCGTTGTTATGTAATACAGATTGTTAACTTTTCGGAGACTATTTTAATTCTATTTTGTATTAGCTTCACTTGAGTTTTCGTTTTGCTCATTCGTCTTTTTTACACGATACAAAGCATAGTCTTGGGAATTACGAAGAATATTTTAATTTTAAACTTTTAGAGCAACTCTACCAACTCTACCAAACCATAATACCCCCCCACACACACACACCACTACCACCACCACCACCACCACCACCCATTTGGATTTTTAACTGGGGTGTGTGGGAGTGGGGGGGGGTAGTGGTTAACATTGGTTTCTTCCGACCTCCCTCGGTAAAAAGCCCCCGTGCACAATGTATTTGAGGTATGCCTGCAGTCTTTTTTTCCTGCGATACCTGAGTTTTGAACTACGTAGCTAACATCGTTCTTGTCATTGTTTTATTGAAAATCAAATGTACGGCACAGAGTCAACCATTGCCATTGTGATAGCAAGGGATAGATTTGTACGGAGATAGGAATTGTCCCAGCACCTAACCAGATGGCAGTCAAGGTAAAGTGCGGTTGTTGATATGTCTAGGGGTATAGTGTAATGTTGTATGCAAGATGGCGCCGCTGTATGAACTAATAATTCTCTATCAAGCAAACTTGCTTCCATGTTACACAAGAAAGTACACACGGAAACAGAAAGGAAAGAAGAAGAGATAAAACATTTTAGAAACTGGATTTCTGAGCAGGTTATCAAATGAAGGCAGGGGTTGGGGGGAGGGGAGGGGAGACGGCTGGGGTATTTTGTGCTTCAAATACTGGCTGCGGAGAGAAACGTGCTTGTTTCCACCGTGGAGCTACCGCAAACACAGGTCATCCGTCGAGAGTACGGTAATAGTGTTCTCAGAGGGATTATGTAAGAAGACTTCACATGATTCGGGAATGGAGCCAATGGGGAAAAGGGACGAAGAGGGGAGGAAGAGGGGAGGGAGAGGGGTAGAGACTGCTTTGTTGGATGAATCGCGGAAGGGGAATTGACTGCAGTGTGTCATCGTGAATGAGGACTGCTAACGAACACACAATACCACTGAAGTCTGGCAAAGACCTATTTGCGCTGAAATTCAACTCCAGAGTTGTCACCGAAAGTGGCGTTGATATGCAAGAAATGTATGGCCAAGGGAAATAATATTGCAACATACAAGGTGAAACCTTATTAAAGAGATTACATACATAACCCATGGAAAGATATATGTTAACAAAGTAAATTATGTAGTTATCAGCCATCGAGAGCGAATGGTTTTAAGTTTTCCATCAGGGAACAACTAGTTTTGATCACGTTCATTATGAGAATTCTCACAACACGCGTGATGCATCATATTGCAAGCGATCCCCACTGTGTTATATGTTGCATGTCATATTTACGTTTCTGCATGTCCTGGGCTGTATTAAATAATATTTTCTGGCGTGTATTAAAAGCTGTTAAGTGACGGGCATACATTTCAACAATTCTTAAATCAGAAAGACTGGTATCTACATCATATGGTAATTCCAGGATCAAAGAGCAGGATGTTTATTTCCAGACAAAACCATGACTCTCGTTGAGTAGGAAGAACTGTATAGTGACTCCTTTAGCCAGCAAACAACTAGATTGCAATCATAGCTTTTGTGTGATCTTCCATAAAAATTAGATCAAGTGTAGGAGTTACAAATTTATTTTTAAACTACGGCTTCGAGCGGAGCTCAGTTGATTACTTTGAGGAGAAGAGGAGGCTTGTGAGAATAGAGAGGCGTGGCTCTGAACACAAAATGGACTGGGTCAATAGCTGTACACCACACCACACCACACCACACCACACCACACCACACCACACCGCACCGCACCGCACCGCACCACACCACAGTTACCCAGCTGGGAATGGGTACTTTACCCATGGGTTAGCGAAAGTAAGGCAGCAAGGAGAGGTGATGGGCACCCCCCTCGCGATTCTGACCGACAGAAAAGTGAGGGTCTCAAACATTCCCATTTCACTTTGACCTAAAAAGGTCACGGGAGATCCTTCATGAGCATGATTTTATAATCTGTGAGCAAAATTTCATAATTTTTCTATGCCCACGACTTTATGCACTAGAGACTTTGTGATAGGGGAGAAATGAAAGGACGCTGTTCATGCCTCTAGCGGCCAGCTACGAGATGAAACAAAACAAATGTTGATTTGAATACTTCCAGACCATTTGGGATGGTGCACACCAAAATAGTCTCCACGCACCCAGCCAGCCACCCACAATCATCACGTTACCACAAAAACAGAACGTTTTTAATCTCCACCGAGAAAGAGGTTGAGCATCGTGGAGGAAGTACAGTCAGCGAGATTCTACATTCAGGACGAAGTTCTAAAGATGCGAGGGTGGTGGGTAACGATATGCGAATATGCACGATTATGTAAACGAATTTTGTCATGCCGTGTAGATCAGCACTGAGATATCAGGAACCCTAACTTCGAGGTCTTATTTTGCAATTTAACTTAGTGATCACAACATATTTAAAACTGGCCTCTGGTCTGGTGCTGTTTTTTGCTGGCACTCTCTGTAGGCGAAGCAAGTCTACCGGTAATAAAGACAGCAAGGACAGGATGAGGACTGAGCTATTAGGAACACTCCAGACAAAAACCAGAATCCTTACACTGACCAGACCATCGTGTCTCGTCTAGATCGATTAGATCAATGTCGCGCTCATAGGCTTTCAGCGGCGGGTTTCATCGCAGCGATGTCAAATCCACGGGCAAAGCCTCGTGTAGCAACAATATCGACCTGAGGCAACTAAATAATAGTTTTAAAGGCCTCTGCTCTTAAATCAGTCTCCTGCAACCGCATCATGTTCATCTGCAGGCTCATTACCTTTTTTATATTAAGCGTTAGATGGGTTTAAGGTATGGTTATGTGTGTGTTTGTGTTCGTATACAAAAAATACCAGCTTTCAGATCGTTGTATGTGTACATTCATGAAAACTTCCTACTATTGGATGTTTATGATTTTAATTAGCAAACTTCCTGGTGCATGACTGCTTTTGGGTGTAGAGGCACACCACTTTTGGATTCCTGAGTCTCAATAAACCGTCAGAAATCTGAACCTGTATCTGTGACGTTGAGGCAAAAATAAGCGGACAGCCGCTGGCATTGATCGATCCCCTCTAAGCCTTTTGCACAACGGTGAGCGTGCAGCTTTTCACGGGTTTAATTACAGAAGCTATTGTTCTAAAAATAGGTCCGATCTCAAAAAGCATTCATCTCAAGCATCGAGTGATGAAGAATCAGAAGCCAAATGAAGAAAAGTGTTGGCTACATCATGGCCTCAACTGGCTCAGTATTCACGTCGAACTTTCTAACCACGTTAGCCGGCAACTCACTTCAACATAGTAGGAGTAGGGTCACTTGAATATTAAGTCGGCCTGCCGACTGGCGATATTCGGTATTCCTTGCCTTTAAATCGGATGAGATTAACAAATTTGTTAATATGTTTAATGAAACCCCTGAATCAGGCTTAACAGGGGAATAACTTGCGGGATCGATATGAAAACGGATCCAGAACTACGGATGAAAAAGGTTCATCTCTTACTTGCTTTCCCTTCAAAATCAATGAAATAGTTTTCAAAGACGTGACGAAGACTACGGTGATGAAATTGATGATGGTGATGATGAAAATGTGGAGAAGCTCTGGCTTTTATTGGTTAACGCTATGCATATCACGACGGTGTTGCCCGCTGCTTGACGAGTTGACGTGTTGCCGCACGTGCGACTGCTGCCCCAACACGGGCCTCAGTCCCACCCAGTCACATTATACTGACACCAGGCCAACCAGTCCTAGTACTGTTCCCTGTAGTGTCAGGCGTCTGGCAGGACAGCTACTAGATTGCCAATATTAAAGAGTTTGGGATGACTCGGCGGGACGCGAACCACCGAGCCCCTGCCTTGGAAACGGACACCTTAACCGTTAGACCACCGAGGGCTTTCGAGAAAGGGGAGCTAACTTTATGGTATATGAGATTTAAAAAGTGCTGGAAGCTTTCCGTTACCCAAACGGCGATGAAACGTTTAGCCGAGAAGTTTAGTATTTCAACCGGCTAGATAACTCGCCAATCCCGTGCACACATGCCACACTTTATTACCTGGAGAAAGACAAGGCTAGGTGAGGGATTTAGGGTTTCCTTACGTGTCAGGTGATTTAAGTATTTCCGGTTGGTAAGTGACGTCAAACCCTTTCGTGGCGCGTGCCCCAGCGATTAGCGATCTAAACATGGGATGGCGGTGCACGTGCATGATTAAATGATTATCACGTGTTGAAGAGGAAGAGCACAGGTGACCAGTGGTCAGGATAGAGAGAGCATCAAGTGTTTAATTTCTTTTATTTTAAAGCTCGAACACGTGTCACGAACATCACATGCCCAGCTGAATCGAAAGAGAGGTTTGTTTTCTATCAGAAGGCTTCTGAAAACAGCTAAGGTGCCCCCGATTTTTAGAAGCGCACACACACACACAATCCGCATGCACGTGCCCGCGTAGAAGCAGACGAGACATCGAGGAAGATTTTTTTAGGGTCACGCAAATCAAAAATCAAAACAAAACACAAAGCAAATTAAAGAAAATTGGGGGGGGGGTCCTTAAAGACGCTTTTCAATGTTCTGTAACATTAATTTTCTCAGTTGAGAGCTTTCTTCTGTCCAAGGCGGACGTCCCTGGCATATTTCATCGATAGTGTCTGCAGCTTTGATCAAAGCCGTCCTAACTGAGGCTCTGGTGTCTGCTGTATGTCAGCGAACCACACCTACGAAAACCCTAGCGCATTGGTATGGGAATAGAAACAAGATCCAGCAGTTAGATGCTAATAAGTACGTCGAAATGCTTGGTAAAAAAAGAGCGTCAGGAGATCAAGGAAACACTGTGGTCATGTAGGTGGAGATTGTTTCTCAAGACAAAACATTTTGACGTTTCTGCTAAATAAAAGATGTGCAGAATGTTTGATATTTGCGGAAAATATACCGGAGACACGATCGTTCCATTTTTTTTCTAGCCAGACGTTCTCCGAAATTCCCCCCCCCCCCCCAACAGAATGTCCGAACACGGCACAAACTGAGGTGTGCCCCTACCTAATAATAAACCTTAAACCTACTTCTAACCCCACCCCGAAAATGATCGAGAGCTGTTATGGGTGTCGAACAAGCTGCTTTTCAACTCTGAAAGCCGCTGTCTTTACCACTCGATTATGGACCGCCATGGCTTTTTCAGTGTAAATATAAGAAGTCACGCTGTGACCTCTGGTTGTTTGTCAGTACGTTTTCCCTGACTGGCACGCATCAGTTCGAGCCATTTGAGGATACCCTCTGGCGACAGCCTGGAACTCACGTGGGGAAAAAACATTTCGTCGACGGGTAGCAAATTTTGAAATTCACTAGTACACTGAAATGTCCAATAGCTCAGGTCGTTTGTTGGGGTTGTTTTTTCTTTCCTGTTGTTTGTTTGTTTGTTTTAAAGGTGTCCTTTTGGTGTCTTTCTCAGTAACACATCTGTAAGATACACGTTTAAGCAAAAGAGTAGGTAAGTATAAAGGGAATCCTCTGAGTAACAATGTGAAAAAAATCATGAAAAATTGCGAGTTATCTGGGAACACTGGCGCTTCCTTCAAAGATCTGTCTGGTTCAATGCATGGATTCTGGCCAATAAATGCAGTCACGGTATTTTCTGAAATAAAGATTCTTTATTTCTGCTTTGTCTTACGCTGACTCAGCAAAAGAAACTACATCACGGCAAGCAGTCGGCCATGGAAACTGGCCACAAACAGTAAAAACGTGCCGGAGACGGGATATGAACACACGATCCACAGCTGTTTCTGTCTTTGTGACAAGCGCTAGCCATTGCGTCAGCTGACGACCTTCCTGTTTCTAGAAGACGATGATGACACCTTTCAAAACGATGAACCCAGCGTAACTACAGACTGAACAAGTTGAAATCTTCAAACACGAAAGGCGAAGTGAACCCTACCCACTGGAGCCCTAGCGCATTGGTATGGGAATAGAAACAGGAATCCAGCAATTAGATGCTAATAAGAAATTCTCACTAAAATGGCAAGAAAATTGTCTTTCTCGAGTAGACTCGGTAAACTAGTGGTGTCTGACTGTTACAAATTTTGGATTATGCAGATATACCGGACAGTTCCTAGATTTTCAGTTTACTGAGTGTAGAAGTATCTGGATTAAAGATATTCACAGGATTTCACACCTCACAAATCTACAAGCCCAGCTGTCCTGCACTAAACATTTTTCAACCTCTCTGTCAAAACACAAATGCCGAGCGGCGCTATCATCTGCCGCCAGTCCGCGAGTGGAGGGCACCCAGTGCCAGAATAAACAAAACAAAAGCGTTATTTCGGTATTATGAACTGGGCTTCATTCAATAAAATCTCATCCCGGCTTAGTTTGAGAAAGCACTGTTTAAACAAAAAAAGAAAACCGATTGACCGAGCATAAGTAGCAGCTTATGGGTTCCTCCCCCCTCCCTCACAGCTGCACCACCCCGCTGTAAGTTCTTTCCGTACACCGTCTTGCACAAACTCCTGGTTGGCGACCTTGCAGTGAACTCGTTAGATAGGAAAAGATGGGTTAAAGAAACATCGGAGAACTGCATGCACATTCGCTGTTTTTGGCATTTTCATGACAAGGAAGAAATATTTTAACATCCTAGACGGCCAACACGATTTTTTTGGGGAAAAGAACAGGCACGTATATCGTATCCTCTTTCCTTCGCCGAACTAGGTTCTTGATGAGAATAAAAATATGTACTTAGTAAATCAAAACAATACCCATCGTTATTTCCATTGTGTGTCCCATAAATAACGTTCTTATTTCGTCTCGGTATTCGTTCAGATTATTTCACTCTTGGAAATAGGAGCAAATTGAAATCTGCGCGTCTCTGCGCCTTGCTACTGGGAGTAGAAACAACAACAATATTAATGATAAAGACTTTGCGACTGCACGCACTTTAAGCATTGGGCCATCAGCTGTGATTACGCTCCCACACATAACACATGTACAATCCGGAGTGGTCACACGCATGCACGAGTGCATACACACGGATACATACATACTTTCCACATATGAACCAGCATACATTTATGTACTTAGGCACTTTCGAAACTTTACGGCAGTAGGCACGAACGAACGAACGAACGAACGAACGAACGAACGAACGAACGAACGAACGAACGAACGAACGAACGAACGAACGAACGAACGAACGAACGAAAAACTTTGTCTAAACGTTCTACAGAGAACGCCTAAGCAATAAAAACGAAAGAAGGAAAGAGTTCGTCACCCGTTTCTATAACAAATCACGAGGAGGCTTCAGAACACAGTCACCGGGGCGGCGCCTGGACGCACTTTCTTGCCTTCTTCCCTTGACGTCAGCAAAGAGCAAAGGTCACGCATCAGCACAGAACAGCCATTCATAATTCGCTTCACACGTGCCGAAGAGCGCGTGCGTCGACTGTGGGTAAGTAAAAGGATAAAAAGTATAGGGTGGATGGGGGTGTTCTCCAGTACGTAGTGAAGAAATTCTCATATTTCCGGTACCCTCCTCACTTCCAGGCCTACCCCCTCCGCCACACCTACCCAGCTTTCTCATGTAAAGGACATGAGGCATTTCATTAAAACTTTAAGAATATGAAATTAAATGCTCCTGTTGAGATAAACCGCATCTCGGCTTCAGATGGGGATGTCTTTCATGGCCTCAAGATATCAGTGTAAGATTTCAGCCCACATGTTGATTGGACTAGACAACACAAGTTTGCACCTCGACTGAAAATCACGTGCAGTAAAAGACGTAATAACTGTTTTGACTCAAAAATCAAAGCTGAAATTTCATTGACAGAATGTCCATTATACAGTCTTCAGCAAAAAAAGGAATATCTCACACCAGCGATGGGAGAAAGTTCTCTGCAGGCGGTAATAGCTGTAATGATTGATAAAGCTTGAGAGCAATATAACGAAATTTAAACCCAGAATGACAGATACAACAATAAGCAATAGTAGTTCTACTGAACAACTTACTGCAGAACCAGTCTGCCAAACTGTCTTGAATGAATCAGGAACGAGTCATAGCAAGAGGAGAAAGACAGGCTGGGCCGAAATGTGATAAGATAATCTATTCTCTATTCATCTATTCTCTATCTGACAATGAAGCCGACGGCTGTGGGAAGCGGTCTGGCGGAGGAATGAGGCTGTTACGACTTCTGTGGACAAATAAACGGAAGCTTTAGTCAGCGACAGTGGCGACAGAGTCAGACGCTAAAGATCTGCGAATGGAACAAAGTCAAGAGAGAATCCGGGGGAAAACATCTAGCATGGTAGCTATGTAGCTTCTTAGACAGACAGACAGACAGACAGACAGACAGACAGACAGACAGACAGACAGACAGACAGACAGGTGAGGCACAGAAGAGAGAAGGAGTAAAGGAAGTCACAGGCCAAAGATATAACCCAGGTCTGATCTGAAATCTCTCAGAAACAGCAATGTACGATGTAGGATGTTCTGGACATCTGGAATGTATCCGTGGGTAGAGTAAACATGTCCCAAGGTTCAAGGCCAGACTAACGTAACTCTCTCTCTCCCTCTGCGTGCGTGCGTGCGTAGGTGCGTGCGTGGTGTGTGCCTCTGTCTTTGTCTGTTTGCATGACATTCAGACCCCGCCTCATCGCTCCACAACTGACTTGCAAATAAGCACGAGGGGAAAAGAAATGAGGTCGTGACCCCATATCCTCAGCTTCGCATTCAAACAAAAACCATGAAATGTCAGCAGTTTGGTCGACACTTCGACTGGTCATCTCGAGAGTGCATGACAACAGACAAAACAGCTAACAAAAAATTACTCAAACAAAAATGAATACTAAATAAATAATAACCTTGGTTTGGACCTTCGGTACAGATGACACAATGCTAGTCATGGTGCCGTAAGAATACAAGTGCCACACAAGACATCACAAAACACTACATCATCTTGGAAAAGAAAAAAATCAATAAAGAACAAATGAGGACCCAGCGCTATAAATCATCAAATGACAACCCCAACAAAGTACTGGCAGCGCTCAACACAACCGTATGCTGACGTATGTGACCAAGGGAGCCTACCGTACCCAAACACGTAGCAAAGAAAGAGTCGAAAGTAAGGAACGTGGCAGATCTTCAAAAAAGATCTGCCATCCCTTTCTTTTAGACGACCCTAGTCTTCACACAGCCAGCCCTCGGTACACAACGTGTGCATACAGCGGATCCCTATTTAATGTCGTCAGCCCGCTCACTAAGCGTGTGCTGACAACTGGGAAAAAATCTTAAAAATTCCCCTGAACTCGGCGTGAGTAGGCTTACGACATGACAGCGCCCTTAACACTAGACGAGATACCGAGAAATGTTGTCAACTTGCCAGAAAGTCTCGGATTGCACGGGGAAGGCCACTACAACAGCAGAGCCACAGGTCACCCCCCCCCCTCCTCCTGAGCAGATGCACACTGTAGTTTCTGCTCTGACGTCGCCTTCACCCTCCCCTCCCACCCCCACCCCCCATACAGGTTTCCGCTCACGTGACAGAAAGAAGGGTTAGCTTCGCTGACTTCAAAGCACCATTTGGGAAAACACGTGAACACTGCCGAACTGCAGGCAGGAAGTGACGCGAAAGACGAATGGAAAGGTGGGGGGGTGCGACAGTAACTGGATAGCGAGGGTAATGAGGAAATACCTTGCCCACTAATCTCTTTCATGTAACATGTGATTGGCGTACACAGCTGTACCGCTTACACCGTCTGCAGAAATGCATAAAGCCCGCAAGAAACGCTTACACAGGCCCCCACAAAGACTGAGGGGCTCTGTTTCAGGGATCTTCCTTCTGCCACCAGTATGTTACTGAACGTCTACAGACCTTCTTCATCAAGTTCTACCTTTAAAGCTGTTAGAAGCATGTCATATCCTACACTCTTATCGATAAATGTCTCCGATCTTCCTTCAAATCAACTTGTTTAGCGAAAGATTTATTACTCTCCACTATTGTTTTTTTAAATCATATTTTTCTGTGGGGAAAAAACTAAGGAATATCTGCTAATACTCGGGAAAAGGCCGTTTTGTTCACTCTCTCTCCCCTTCAAAACAAAGGCAGGTTTCCTTCCACGCCCTCTGCGCACTTTATTTAGGGCCGCCACTGCAGCTGCCGCCCTACATGCTCCGCCACCCCACGGTTTACTGGCACTTCGCTACCACACTACATGTTCTCTCTCGTCCTCCTCCTGCTTCACTCTACTTCGGGACTCTGGTTTGTCCGGCCCGCACCCTGCTTTTACAGGGTGGACGCGAGCCACTGTCCGGTCCAGCAGCAGCAAGCCGGCGTACACGCGGCAAAGGCGAAATTTTGTCTTTCTTACACAGACAACATTTAGACTAAAAAGTGAAAGAATATACCTACAAGGACATCAAAATATACAGTGACTAGAGTGTGCTTTGCTCTTTCTGTTAGTGTTAAGGAAAGTTAAGTAGAGTGAGAAGGAAATAAAGATAATTACGTTAACAGGCCGTTAAACTAGCTAATGTGAATAGATACAGATAGGAAATATGCCTACAAACTAACCTAATCTATTAAGATGTTTGATGAGTTTAGTATCTACTAAAAGAGTAACTCGAGTAGAATCCGAATATGTTAGTTGTTAGTATCTGCAACTATCCTAGAAAGAGATAGAAACGTTTAAAGAGAGTGAGCCTAGCACAGCACGCGGTAAAAGGACACAGTGCCTCACAGCCACGGTTCGCTGGGCACCACTCAACCTGGGCACCCCCCCCCCCCCCGGCGACGCTGTGGCTGTGAGCGTGGTGGCCAAAACCGTCTCCGTGATGGCTGCCACCCATCACACTTTTCTGGATAACCAAAAGGTCAACCGCTTATGCCATTAATCTATACCCATGCACATTGTTCTTGTATTAATTATCTAAACACGCCTCTAATTTTTTTCTGTTTAATTTTAAAATTACTTGTTCATGCGTATTTTGTATTCATGGTGGACGAAACGAGCAAGCTTCCAGTTTCAATAAGCTCTCATTTAAAGTTGACAAACTAGGGTAAGTGTCCGGTCCAACATAGGGGTAAGAATTAACTTTCCGGGAGTGGTACTTTTTTGGTCAGACGAACAAAGGCCCGCGAGCAGCGTGCGTCGAAGTAACGTGATTGTTTAACAGTACGAACATGATTGTAAGTGGGTACGTGATTATGCACCTCGCTAGATGGCAGCACGTTTGCTTTGTCACGGACAGCGACAAAGACTTTATGTGTGAGCGATTACTCCCATGTCATCTTAGATAAGTGAAGCGGACCATCTGCTCGCATAAATAGACAGAAAATACTGGGGGCTAGACAGGTTCACCGCAAAATTATGTCGGTCATATTAATTTTGGCTAAAGAAGTACATGGGAGCCATATTTTACAAATCAATTATGTTTATATTAACGCAAGTCTGTCTTTGCCTCTGCTTTCACTGTATTTATCTGTTGCCAGTCTGTCTTGCTGTCTTTATCTGTTGCCAGTCTGTCTGCTGTCTTTATCCTTTGCCAGTCTTTCTTATAGTCTTTGGCTCTGATTGTCTTTTTCCGTCTCTATCATTTTTAAAATCGATACTTGCTCTCACCACTCTCTTTCTACCCTCCCTTTATATTCCACTGCCTTCTCAACAATCGAACAGCTTAAGCGAATTTTTAAGTCCCTTTCCTACCAAAGGATCACTTATCTTTATGAGCTATGTGCATTGTTACATCCTGCATATAGCCTTAAACAGTGGAATCAAATTGAATTCAGTTTCGTTATCATGACCAATTTTTGTTAAAAAGATAGACGTAAGTATAGTGCATCCTGTATAGGGTCACATATGTTAGCAAAATATGCTTAAAGCCTAAATTCCATTTCACTTTAACGCAATCAGATCTTTTGTGAAAGAGCCACTAGAATATCTACTGTCCGAATTTCAGGTCCTCCTCATTTTTTATTTCTTGTGCCGTCTAATGGTAAGCTTCTTGAAAGAAGGCAATTTGAGGAGTTGAGGCGATTACCTCAGATATGTTCCTAATTCAGACCGATACAGAACACAGAATACGCACCATCCCAATCAATTACCGCCGCAATTTCGGAGAGAGAGAAGGAGAGGGGGAGGGGTGGAAGGAGGATGGTTTGGGGAGGAGGAAAGAGCAAGAGATGGGGGTGGGGGGAAGGAGAGATTGTAGACAGGGGTAGGGTGGAAATGAAAAAAAAAGCCTCAGGGAATTCGAAGTAAAGACGCATTTAGAATTATTTTCAATGCTTATTTTGCAAGAATGAAATTCTTATATAGACAGTTAAGAACTAGCAGGTATGTTTTCAAACGATCAACTCACTGTTCTCTTTTTTTCCGAAGGAAGTTTTTGGCATAAAAGCGGTATATTCATAGCTTGTTTACTAAGTTTTTCCTTTTTCTGTGCGAGGTTATCTAAGAGATTCCTTACAAATATGTAACCGGGTTTTGAAGAAATTCGTTCAAGCTGAAAGGCCAAACCTCCCGAACAGGGGGGAAACTGTATAAAGAATCAGCTAATGTAGATGCGTGTATGCAACTCGGCTGAAGTATTCTTCAAGCACAGGGTCTCAAGTATAGGCATATTCATGTTTCAGTTCATGTGTTATCTGGGGGTTTTCAATAACAAGGTTTGACATGTTAGTATATTGAAAATTATCAGTGGTAAGCCGTTGTTTATGCGTATCAAATAATACGAACTTCTAAAGTAAATATTATTTGACAAAATAATATAGTGTTTGGCAATTTATTTATGCCTAAGAAATGCGCTTTACCATGTAAACAGTGCCTCTGTCTCGAAAATCGCATGTCTCTTGGTCACTCGGTAATTTCTCCCGTGCTTGGCAAAAGGTGATGTATTACACACAAGTTTTTATTTCTATTACTAAATATGTTTTTGCAAGAATATGAAACATGAGCTCAAATTAGATTTTGTTCCCCACCAGCCAGCCTGGCCTGGTCGTGAAATGAAGCTGCATTGAACTAAATATAAACTTCCATACAGTTACAGGCAGACACTGACATGACAAAAGCAACACATTAAAAAAATCACGAATAATTCCAAAATATAAATCTCTACGTTAAGGAGTATAATCTAGGGCATTGCGAGATATTAACTGAATTTGTTCCGGGCAGCCAATCTGAAATTCCCACCGACTTGGGGCACGCCAGCGCAGATCACCTTTCATCCCGCTTAACTCCTGCTCGCGGACTTGTATCTAATGCTTGGACTTGTACATGAACACATAAGGCCTACCTAGTTCCAAACCCGAACCCTACCCATGACCGCCCCCCCCCCTCCAAAAAAAATCGTAAGCTAATAATGGATATCGAACCTGCGACTTTTAACCGTGAAACCCAATGCTTCACCATTCGATCACCACGGATTGGTTTTCACTGTAACTATAAGAAGCGACGCTGTGTAGGGGTCATGGCTTGACTTATAATTATCTGTTGCTGTGATTAGCAACCAGCATGTACATACCCTTGAACTTGATACACCGCGCATGCGTGCCCCAAGTCGATGCGAAAGCTAAATTCACGTCCGGGCAGCAAAAAGAATTCAAATATTCCGAGAAATGACGGGAGCAAGGGGATTTCATCGATCTGTGATTGACGGACGCGTTTCCTGCTTTGGAACGGAGGCTGTTTGTTGGAGAAAGTCCAAAAAAAAAAAGAAAAAAAAAGAGGGCAGGATGAAAGAAAAGTGCACATGTACCTTTACATTTCTAGCGGTAGGGACAAAGTTGTTTACTGTGATTTTCGTATCCAGCCTAGTGACTTTACAGCAGAGGCCTTTTTTGTGTTGTTCTAACCATGAAAAGTCCTTAGAGTAGCTGGCCACGTGTAACTAGAGATCATTAGACCAGTAGCAGTTGTCTATGTACATGTTAACGGATTGAATTGCGAGGTCCTTCGTACCTCTTGTCTACAGGTGAAAAGCCCGTGCAGCTCACAGACTAATCAGAACTCAAAGAGGTACTGCGATAAAAGACAAAATTTGTTTATCATTGCCAATATGTGAATAAAATAATAGCGGGTTCATTATTTTGCAAAAAACCGAGTAGTTAATTCATAATTAATTATTTTCGGAAAAGCTCACCTGGTCAAACTCGAAAAGCGGAAGTGAGATCGCATGACGTCACGATTGTGTATTAGCAGACGACACTCAACACAGCCACGAACGCGTCTCGTGCAGAAAACAGACCCCAAAAGGAAAGACGGGGTTGGGCTGTGGTGTTGGAAAATGTGCACTTACGCTGATGGTGTTATGGTTTAGATTGTCCTTCCGCAGACCCGAGAAAAAAAAAGCCGACAAGAATGGGTTAAATTTGTGCAAACGTCCCGAGCAGTCTTCCAGCAGCCTTCTATCGCTGCTCCAACTACTAACTCCATGATTTCAGCCTAGACTGCTATCTGGATGCCTTGACAAGAGTTTGGTTTGGATGTGTGATATAAACGTTTGCTGGAAGGCTCTAGATAGACCAAGGCGTACACAGGCAACTGTACTTCGATTGCACATGACAACCACGTACGACTACAACTGTGTGCTGACACGGACAGTGACATCACCAACATCATGCCCATCGATGTCAACTGCATGCAGTAACCTATAGTGACAATAACATTCATCAACGGACTTTGGTAGGCTGCACACTATAGTCGGTAGATCTGCATATCGGAAGCAACAACATGCAAGGCTATGCAGACTTTTTTTTTGATGCACACAATCTCAATTTATATTAATTGTTCCTTACTTAGCAATTTCTGTCAGTATTACCCTTAGTTTAGTCACAAAAAGCAAGTAGCAATTGAATGCTTGTAGATGTGGAGAAAAACTCTTTTTAGAAAATGTTCCCAAGAATTATTTTTAAAAAATATAATCAAGAAATGTTTAGTAAAAAAAAAGGAATGACAGTACAATATTATCTTGGAAAGGGACGAAAACTTTCTATAAGTTAAAGAGACAGTTTATAATGATATAATAGTCAATGCAAGTCCTTAGCAAAGGGTGTCTGTAGGGGAGGTGATGCAATAGACTAGAGGAATAAATACATAAAGTTAATTTTGTAACAAAATGAGTGTGTCAAGAATTTATTCTGTAACTTGCACTGCAAAATCTAATTCTGAATTTTGTGTTATGTAGTGGTTGCAATTACATATGTTATTGTATACTTAACTATCGTTTAATATATTTTATGTTAACTTTTATTTTTCTTATGTTCAGAACAAAAGTGCTTTATTCTATTTAGCAGGGCTGGCACTACGAATTTATTGTGTCAGCAAAACAACTCTAGAATTACCACCGCACCGCTAACATTCGCATGCTTTTTTTTCTCTGCTGGTTTTTAGTCCCTTCTAGGAATATCATGAATTATAACTTTTACCCAGTCACAATGGAAACAAAAATTACAATTGTACTACTATCTGATTTAATTTCTAGCTTGCACAGCAGCGAAAAGCTGACATCAATTTTATTAGTGTATAATCAGCCATGATTTGGGAGTGGGGTGGAGGAGGGGAGGAACCTGAGCTTCAGAAAATGTTTAAGTAAAAACTTTGTGTTTGCTTGATGTGTTCAATTTATTACTTTACCTAAAGCCTAGAGCCTGTGAATATAACAATAAGAATATCATTTACTGATGATGGTCATTATTTTCCAGCAACAAATGTCAAATCTCTCAAAGTTCCATCAAGATATTTGTGTTAGCAATGTTATCAAGAAATAAAATATTTGCTTGTTTTGGTTTGTGATGTCATGACCATGCTATTGTATACTGGCTATCACTAAAATATGAAAAATGCTTGTATAAGCTTGTAGATAAAAGTGTACAAGCTTGTACATAAATAACTTCATTGCTCTTATACTATAGCATTTCACAAGTCCTTTAGTTTGGTTTAAAATCCATGTTATCTGTGCTTTTATCAAAAAACTACCTGTTACATCAGAAAACAGCTAAGTGCATGTATATTTGTGAGATTTATGCACACACACACATTTATATAAATTTGGTGGGAGAGTCTTTGTAACACCTGTAACGTTCAGATTTAGTTAAAATCATATTATATTATATGGCAGAAGGACCGTGTCAGTGTGACCATTGAGATAGAACAAAGTTGTGTGTGACCTTCTGGACGTGCATTAAGGCAAAAGGAGTGTCAATGTGAGCACTATTTACAGGTGATAATAGTGAGGTTGGTTGGTTGGTTGGTTGGTTGGTTGGTTGGTTGGTTGGTTGGTTGGTTGGTTGGTTGGTTGGTTGGTTGGTTGGTTGGTTGGTTGGTTGGTTGTGTGGGTGGGTGGATGGATGGGTGGGTTGGTTGGTTGGTTAACGTCTTGCCATAAACGAGGTGCATATCAGGACGGTGTGGGTTAGACAAGTTTAGGTGCTGTAACCCATGGGACTTCAGTCGCAACACGGGCCTCGGTCCCACCCAGTCGCATTATACTGACACTGGGCCAACCAGTCCTAGTACTGTTCCCTGTAGAGCCAGGCGTCTGGCAGGGCAGCTACTAGACGGTCAATTTTTAAGTCGTTGTTATGACTCGATGGGTGGGGGTGGGATGGGGACGAACCACTGACCTACCGCCTCTAAAGCGGATGCCTTAACCACTAGACCAGGGATTAGTGAGAGGGTGAATGTGAGACAGAAAAAGGTCAAGGGTTTATTTAATAAATAGTAGTCTTTTATTGACCGTTACATTATGGTGTCCGGGTGCAATGTGGAGTCGGTTTGTGAGAGTTTTAAAAACGAGCCTCAAGCATGGGGAAGGGAAAATAATGCGTTCAGTTGGTCTCACGCAGTCTGACTAATTCAACCATTATGCAATTGTTTAGCTACCATTTTGACAAGAGTGTCTAAGGACCACAACCTTTTTATTATTTTATAATAAAATTCTCCGACGACACCACAGTCGAAGGACTTATCTCCAATGCTGATGAGTCTGCGTACCGTGAACAGACAGCAAGACTAGTTGGCTGGTGCGCCTACCACAATCTGAAGCTTCATATGTCAAAAACTAAACAAATGATCATTAATTTCCTCAAGCACAAAACGCTACTCACACCCCTAGAGCTACATGGTGTGACGGTTGAGCAGGTCGAATCGTTCAAGTGGCTGGGTAGTCATCTCCAAAGATCTTTCGTGGACCACCAACATCACGTCCATCGTCAGAAAATGTCAGCAGAGACTGGACTTCCTACGACAGTTAAAGAAATTTAAGGTGGTCAGATCTATAGACCTATCCGTGAGACGTTCTACCATGCGGTGATTGAAAGTACTCCTAGCTTCTCCGTTGCAGCCTGGTACGGCAGGGCCAGCAGGAAAGAACAGGGTCTGTTAGAACGTGTCTCGTGAAGCTCCTCTAAGATCATAGGGAGGGCAGGAACTTCCATCGATTGCCTCGCTGGTGTAACTGAAGGGCCTTTGGCTCTACTCTTCACGTCTCGTCTGCTGATCCAGGAACATCGCCGCTGACGCGACGCGGCCACCCAACCAGCTGTTCCAACTCCTTCCATCGGGCGTCTGCTTTCTAGCACTTAAACAGCTTGGTTTTGCAACTCCTTCTTCCCACAGGCCGCTCTCTCTATCTATTAATAATGAAATTGTTTAGCTTAGTTATTTCTCCAGCCCATGTCTCCAGTTTAGTTATCTGCCCCCGATATGGCAACATTCGTGGAAAAGTGTGTGGGTGGTCTGTGTGTGGGTGCGTGTGTGCGTGCGCGCGCGTGTGTGGGTGAGTGTCTTATTGTCATGGTTCTGCTACTGTATTGATGTTTCATCGAACACTTTTGCCCTTAACACAAGTATTGTCGGTATTATTGTGTATTACTGGCGTCATCGCCATCGTCTCATCTTTCGGGGCCATCTCCTCTGCCGACGACTGGAATGTTTGCACGTCTGTTCTGTTTCATTTTATGACTTGGATGTTGGTTTGCTTGTATTCTGTAACACCAAGACAGAATCCTATGCTCGCATGTGGGAAATAAAACACTGTCACTGTTACTGTTTCATGTTGGTATTATTTTACCGCCAGTGATGGGTGGCGCTGGTGTTCGTATCTCCTGTTCATACGCAAAGATGCCGGTAAAATACACAGGGCTAATGAACCTTACGACGACTGATATGACCTGAAGTGGAATAACAAACTCGTAAGCAACTCAACCCAGGTTTTCAAGCGTTGCGAAACTGCATCCAATCAAAAGTGTCAAAAGGAGTTCCGTGGGGCAGGTCATATGCGCTGCTAGACAACGCGATGTGGGGCTGTGGTAAATGTTGCTGACTCATACGTAGCAATGGTAACTGTTTGCTCGAAACAATTAAGAAAGAAACTTTCCTGTAAACACTGCTATGCACAGTCACCACACGTAGGAATATACGAGGAACAGTTCACCCCAAATCCCCACATCCCTCTGCCCTGTGCTACAGACGAGTAGTTATTAGGTTATAGTTACTGGTCTCTGCTGTTGTTTGCACGAAGTCGACCGTGGGACACCACACAAGTATTGCAGGAGTGGGACACCACACACGTATTGCAGGAGTGGGACACCACACACGTATTGCAGGAGTGGGACACCACACACGTATTGCAGGAGTGGGACACCACACACGTATTGCAGAAGGGCTCGTATCTCCTGTCCCATATTAGCATGGAGGTGACTGTTTCTTCACCTACCCTGTCAGCTCTCCCTTGGTGCGCGGACTTTGCATAACCCTGCGAAGGCTTATGCACCCCAGTCCATAGACCCTCGTTTGAAGACACATTTACCAAGATGGAGAATAGGTATACAGTTCAAACAGCGTTTTACTCATTTAATTCAGTATGAGTAGTAGGCGTGGTATGTTAAACACAGAATATATTTTTGCGCCCGCCACCACCATTGCCGTTACTACCCACCACCATCTTTTTTTCCCTCTTTTCTTTTCCATGTCCAAGGACTCTTCAGCATCCACAGTACACTTCGATCCTACCTACAGCAGAGTTCCGATACCAGTTGCTACGTCCGCAGCCGACAGCTGATTGCTGCCCTCAACACTGCGTCACACCCTCAAGGTGCTGGGAGGGGGTACCTTTTGTCGTTTAACTGAAACACTTTGGAAACTGTTAGAGGGCCCCCAGATTTCAAAGAATGCAAGACAGCAGAACGGTAAGACCTAACGCCATGCAAACAGCACGTTGTCATGCTACTGACAGCCTTTCTCTATCAGCGACCCTAACGCGGCAACGGCCACTGTTTGCATAGAGAAACTAAACGTCTTGTTTTGCCCACCCGTGTCCATGTTAATTGTTAGTGTGGCCTAACAACCGACCACCAAAAAGCGACATTGTTCGAGTCCAAGCCCTTCTCACATGTGGTCATGTTGGTACATTTAAGGTTCAAGAAAAAATCTGTGATCACAGTCTATTTTAAGACTATTTTAAGAGACGAGAAGAAAAGAAGTCGGTGAATGACCCGGTGTGGCTGAGTAGCACGGATCGAACTACGACGGTTGCTGTAGCCGCAAGAGAAGATAACTCTTCATGAATTAATTAAAGTAGGAATCGCATATCAAAAACGAGAAGTCTCTTGGCAGACAACCGGAATTTCCCGAAGTCCTGCAGTTTTTGAAGTATAGTTCAGATGACATTTCTTAAAGTCAGTAATTAGGGGGGAAATCCCTTGAAAGAGGATTTTATTCTTCCTTAAAGTTTAAGGAGTTCAACAGAGTGAGTAAAAACTGAAGGGCATTGTATTTAACACATTTCCGCTACGCGTTTAAGGGCACAACGAGTAACGAGAACAATTAGATTTCGATAGTATGTATTGGTGCTCCTCGGAAACCTATCAGTACAGAATGCCAGTTTAGTCACAAGCTTGAAACAGCCTTCAGTAGCGTACATGCATCAAAGACTGCAGGAGCGGCCTGTAACATAATGGGAACGCGTATATACTTACCGATGCAGAGGGTCATGGATTCAGATCCCTTTTCTCGGGCCGGTACTTTTTCTGAATGTGACAGGGCTGTTATCTGGAGTATTTTGCTTACAGGACTCCTATCTATAGTTTTCTCAACCAGCTGGTTCCCCCCTTCCCCCACTTCCTGGCTCCCGAACATCCTTCATCCCTCACCCATGGCTGACTACTAAAAAAATTGCCGCTGCAAGACTGTTCTACCCAGCCTGCATTACAAGCCATTTAAGCAAATTTTTCGTTCTTTGCTTCCTTAAGCGTAAACTGTACAGCACTAAAAAGTAAAAGGCGAACACCAAGGTAGAGATAAACAGAATGTAGGAATAGGGCGACACTAGGGTCGACCAGCAAGCGCTCCACCACTCAAGCCACAGGCAGCCACCTTCCTCCAGCCGCGCCAGGAAAGCGACCACATAGCCACCACCAGTCCAGAACAACAAGCCACGGCCCCCTTCCATCCCCCTTCCTTCCCCAAGCCCACTGCCTCCTCCCCCCCCCTTAGTGCGAAATCACCGCGAGGTGGAAGCACTTTCCCTCCCAAATCAACAACAGCAATTTCCTTCCTTCGCTCCTGCTACTTTCCTTCTATTTTGATTTCCTTATAACTTAAAAAATCTTTCCTTCATGACAGAGAAACAACATGCAGTCTTTTATAATTATATCCCCCCCCCCCCCAGTATATAATGTGCGCATATGCTCTTGAATTGTGTTGTCAGCATATAGCAAGTAAACACCCAATACAGCATAGCTATATATCTTAACCTTTTGGAAATTTAAAACAAGTTTAAAACACAGGAATAATAATGCCTTACATCAAAAATAAAATGCAGAAAATAAATACGTACTGTCGCATCCCAAATAGCACTGCAACTCGCAACAAGATAGGACTCGGGTCGGATATAAGGGAATTAACTGCAGCATTTGAAAAAAACCACATCAGATCAGGTGTCTGCAGTAAATGGCCTCCCTTGCCTGTTCCCAATCTCACAAATCTCAGCCAATCTATTTCACACACGCCTTCTCTCGCTCACGGTCTTATTTTATCGACAAAATGATAAGAACAAATATATTTTTAGGCAGAAATTTTTTCTTCAATGCAGCGAACCATTGCGGCTGCTTTTGCAAGTCAGATTCGTCCGATAACGTGCAGTTTCACACTTTAATTCACAGGTTGCTCACGAGTGCATGAATGTTTTCTTACCAAGGGCTTGTGAGTAAAGCATCACTGGTGGAGTTCGTTTAGCTTTTTCTGACTCCCTGTACATCCGTAAATAGCACAGTTCTAACCTGAGATTTTCTTTTTTCCGTTAACATCGTTAATCGCATCACACTAACAAGACTGTACACCGGAAATCGGCCGCAAAATCATTTTTAGCACCGCTACGGCGACGCCCATTGAATCAGCCAGTGAACATGTCAACAGGTGTCGCTTTTCAGTGGTCGGTGTAGTAGCCAGTGTAAATTTAGATCCAGAAGGCGAGGCCAAGCCTTCGTGCATTCAGAATTGACGGGAAAGTATGATGCAGGTTACGTACACAGGGATTCGCGCTGACTGAGCGAAGAATGCGAATCCTAAATACTATTGAATCAAGATGTCTGGTTGTGGGTTGGGTGTGAAGACGTGTCATTAAACTCAAGCGCGCAGTGCAAATTTGAGTCTAGTCGTGTTGTTGAAATTAAGTGACTGGCATATTGCAGCATTGTTTCTGTCCTGCTGGCGTGTGAGTGATGTAACTACGACATGTAGCCATTTTCTTGTAAGGGAGACAGTGGGGAGGGGATGTGCCCGAAAAACATGCGTTCTCGCAAACTTGGGAACAGGAGACAGTTTTTGCAGACGTTTTAAGCAAATCATGACGTTTACGCTTGCGTTCATGCTACAGTTCACGGCCGTTTATTTGACGCTCATGCATGTCAACGCCATGCAAAGCGTTTCTGGGGGTAATGCGCCCCGTTTACGTATGGGAAAACGTGAATATGGAATTTTCCAGAAACAGCGTTTTGTGTAAGCGCCTTTTTTTCGGGCAGATCCTTTGAGCACCTCGGATGTACAACAGATGTAGTATAATACAGCACCTCTGTGCAAAACAAAAGATGAAAACAAAACTTATTTGCGTGTCGCACACAGCAAGAACCCGTCTGCCAAGGGACGCAACCACTGCTTGGGTACCGCGCTCTGGCCGCCTCGGCTGATTGGCCCCTGCTGGCCACGGTTTCCAGTAACAAAGCGACTGCCAAGGGATGCAGCCGCTGTTTCTCCCACCACGCTAGGACCGGTACGGTTTATCGGCCCCTGCACGCCATGGCTTTCTCGCCTATACGTGTACATAATATATAGCCTTCACAGTTTCACGCACACGCACAAGTTGTACCACTTTTTCACTCTACATTGCAAGAGCTGCTGAAGGATTCCAGACAGCTCCCAGTTTCATGGTGCTTGTTGCAAAATGACGAACATTCTGTGACATTCCCACTGGTGGAAGGGGATTATGTTAAACTTAGGGTCGCTGTCTAGAGTGACCTGAAAATTTGTTTAGCATGTGTCAGAAGAGTACTGAATGATGGGTTGACATAAGTTAATCCACCCCTATCATGTTTAGCTGTTAGACACCGATTGTTTCTTGTTTCTTCCTTAGTGTCTCACAATGCCTGTGAAATGTTTGTGTACATGCTTACTGTGTTTCTGTCTGTAGTCTGTAACAGTGTTCACTGAAATCTGTGTGACGGGCTTTTCAAATGCTTTCAGACAAAGATGGAATACTATTTCCTGAGGCAAGTCCATAGTTTGACTGATGTTTGGTAGTCTTTCAGTGAACACTATATTAAAATTTGTCCATGGTTTCTCAGCTGAAGAGTGAGCAAACCTGCTTCTTTTTACAAGACAGCCATTCAGAAAATAAAGGCAGCCTGATAGAGTCTTGAAGTACACATGATGTATGAGTAGTAAGTGGAGTGTAGATTCTTTGTTATTGTCATGCACGTGTGTTTTATGTTTAACACACCTTTAAAATCATTCTGCACAAGATTACTCTATAAGCCTTTCTTAATTCGTAGTGTGATTGTGATATGTTTCTGACTTCTGCATTTTAAATCAGTGTTATCATGCCATCTGTAAGATTTCAGAATTATATGTGGATGGAATTCTTACCCGTCTGATGTCCTAATGACTCTCTGACATAAAATGTGAGGCATTGATCACTGCTTATTTGTTCAGCCACATCTCTCAGAAGAGCTGGTGATCTAAGACCAACAGAAGGAGATCTCATGCAGCTGTAAAACCATATACATTAACTGTACTTCTTGCATGTCCAGATGTATGCTGTACACATGTTAACCAGCTTGTGAATATTTATCAGATTACATTTACTATTTAGATGTCTAAACCAGTGCAGTAAAATTAAATCCACACGTGACTGGAAATGGATATTGTGATCTTTGAAAGTGTGAATCAGTTTCTCTCTCCCCCTTGCATGGTCACACATGCAGTTAAACATATCCAAACAGAATGAAAGAGAAACAATAACCACTGTAAAAAAAACACTTAAAATAAGAACGTGACATATTAAGGGATTGTAATCATGCTCACTCACTTGCAACAGATCTAAATGATTCTCTGCAGACGATGACAGTCTGCCACCAGTTTCTCCATTTTCGTGCTCATTTCGCTGTTCTGATTCAACATCCTCCAGAAGGCATTTTTTGATATGCTATTCATAAGTTGATATAATTTGTGTGACTGGCGTGTAAAGTAATCTGAAATGAGCTTTTTGCAGTTGTGTAGTATAACTGGGTGACTGCAAGAAAACAAATAATGGGATTCATCCCCAATTTCATTTAGGGGACATAAATGACATATTCTTTCATCTCTGGGGGTATTATTATATCTCAGTTGTTGTACAGGTAATTTATGTGAGCTTGTTTTAAATTTCAGGAGTCTAGTTTTTAGAACGGGAGACAAAAATAGCAGGTACTTTTCAAAATGAAAGTTATCTTTAAAAACTCGGTATGCACTACATAAGCTACTACCACACATATCTTGGTTCCATATCTGTACAAACTGATCTTTCATACGCTGTGTTATTATGCTCTTAAATTCCTTTAGGGAGTAACTGCAACCAAATTTCCATACATAGGATAGCCCGAGTTTATCTAGAGAAGAATAAACAAAATCAAGCCATGGTAACTTGTACTCGTTATTATATAAGGCCGTACACAACCTAAGCATAAGTGCTGACATTTTACAAGAACCAAAACTGTTTTCCGTACATAATTTATACCAGAAGCAAAGCAGCCTGCATTTTACGAAAATGGAAACTGGGAATACACCCAGTTCACCACGAACCATACATGTTGGGGTACTAGTTTTCACGTGTAGCAACAGTTTTAAAAAACGAATTTGAACTTTATCACACATCTCCAAACATTCAAACGCCCAACATTCACAGCCGTAGAGTAAAACGGGGTTTACACACTTATCAAAAAGATCCAACTGAAAATTTGGTTGACATGGGAATGAAGAGATTTGCGGGGGGGGGGGGGGG
>SMGT01010711.1:49317-61104 GCA_004794575.1 Lanistes nyassanus | reverse complement strand
GGGGGGGGGGGGGGGGGGGGGGGGGGGGGGGGGGGGGGGGGGGGGGGAGAGGTTTAACGCTTTTGGGCAGTCTAGTCGGGGAGAGCGAGGAAGAAGGACGCGTTGTTAGTTTGGAGAAACTGTACAACGGTCATCTGGTGATATATTTTTCCTCGCTGTGGGCTAAGCTCACATAGAAGCATAGCAATTGTATAGGGGAGTCTAGTAGAAGGCAGCGAAGTGTTGAGACGCATTTCTAGTTTGAGGAAGCTTTAATGGTCAACCGTCGCTATACGTATTTCGCTGTAGGCTAGCCCCGTATAGCTACTTAGTAAACGATTTGTGAGATAACTGAATCTGCAGAAATTGTGCGTTCCACGGCGAGATTTTTGTCAACTTTCTCGTGTTTTGAAAGAGAGAAGAACGTTGTTGGGCCATCGATGGGTAGAGGACCTAACAGTGTAAACAGTCAGTGTTATATCTCCGTGTTTCTGCAACTCGACATTGTTAGTCTAGTAGTAGACTGTGAGTGAGCAGACAAGAGAACTTTTCCACTAGTTGGGATGGACGTTCCTCTAGATCAGAAATCTACGAGGAGCGAGGAGTTAATCCTGTGACGGTTGGTCAAGGACACTCCAAGGGCACCTAACCGAACTCTATATTACGTTGTTCATCGTACCGGATATCCACAAGAGGACCAGGTCGAACTGCTGTGAATCTCCGTCGGAGGCGTAGCTGGGTCTTCAGTTCACCTTCGACCTTGCATTCTGTCCTTCCTGGATTTACGCTCTACAGACCGGACTTCGCGTTTCTGCATTCCGAGTCTACTGTTAGATACTGTCTTCTACGTACTGACTACGACTGCGGACCACTATCGAGTGTGAACTTACACTGTGTGGATTATTCTGTTCCTGATTGGACTATAATCCACCGCAAGTAGTTTTTACGAATTGTATTAGTTTAATTGCACTCTGGTTGTAGTTCTTACTGTTCTGAGAGTTGTAACATACCTCTCATTATTATTACACACACACACATACATACACATACATACATACATACATACATACATACATACATACATACATACATACATACATACATACATACATACACACACACGAGCGCGCGCGCAAATTTGTTACAGCACACGAGCATCAAACCAGTCCTTGTGAGTTGGAAACCATTGCTGTAACCACTCGGTCTTCGGTTTCCAGAATGTCAATGGACATCTTGACGATTGACGGTTGCATGCTTTAGTTACAATTTGATAAATTCAATTGTGCTGTCAACCTCAGTGAAAACTAATCAACTCTATAGTTATACAGTTTCAAGGTTGGAAAAGACCCCCACTCTAGTTTCTGCTTTAGAAGGACGTACTAGGACAATGTATTTATCCACAAGTTCGCGCTTCCGGTACCGCTTGGCGTGATACCCAAACGGCGCTGGAGGCAAGCTTGTGCCAGTCATGATCGTGAGTTCCGGTTTGCCTTCATCCTCTCAGTTAATCAGCCATGCACAGCCACGAACAGTCACCAAAATTCATGGTTTTAGGCCTAAATAAAAGGTTTGAAAGGTATATCAAGCATCAGAAAGCACTTTCTGAATTATTTGATGTATAATATGCCAACAGCCGACACTTGTGTATACACGGCAAATGAGCAGACGTACGCAAGTGTCGATTTTTACATATTAAACATCAGATAATTCAGAAAGTGCGTTCTGATGTATTTCGTATACACGGTGGACGAGCAGACGATAACTCATTAACTGTACTGACACAAATTTGTAAAATGTACGTACACAAATAATGTCGATTTTTGACATATTATGCATCAAATAATTCAGAAAGTGCATTTTAATGCTTGATATACCTTTAAAACCTTTATTTAGATCTAAGACCATGAATTTTGGGGGCTGTTCGTGGCTGTTCGGGGTTTCGTATGACCGGTTCACAGGGGCACTCGCCGTGCAGAAGTGGTTTGTGCGCCACACATTGCGTAAAACGCCACCGATGTAAAACTGTTCTGTTGTTTTTACACCCGATAAATGAGCAGGTGTCACCACCACCTTTTTGATATTTTTTTCTTCGATTTCTGGCTGGAATGCGAGCCGCTTGCGAGATGCAGCTATCACTTAACTAGCTAAGCGGAAGTGAGGATCATGAGCCTCGAACTGGCTTGAGACATGGCCCCGGCCACAGTATCCTCAAATGGCGTCTCATTTTGCTGAGAACATGAAAGCACAGTCTGAAGTTGCTGAGAACATGAGAGCACAGTTTTAGATGCAGTGAGCTAACCAGATCCTTTGTATGACACTCCACAATCACCAAGTATTTGATCTCGACATCAGAGAAGTTTATGATTTGGGTATGGAGCACAAAAGTAAAATCTACTATCCCCATGTCTAGCATCTCTCACCAACTTCTTCACCATCCCCAAGCTGGCGAAGGGTAGTGGACAGGATCTCATCCCAACGGGTTTGTCATCGTGTTGGGTGATATAGAACTTCGCCAGGGCAGTCAACCCCGGCCTGTCAGGATGTCTTCAAATTCAGACAGTAGTTGCTTCGGATACGAAATGTTGGTCTTCTTTCATTCTGTGTTGACAACGACGTTCCCAACTGCCTCTGTGTTGGTCGTGGGGCAGTTGGGCAGTTCATCCTTCACGTTATCTTCAGATGACTGCTCTTTATCTCCCACTGTAGCCACCATCCGTACCTTCTCTTCCACCTCCCGCCGTTGTAAGCGACCCCACCCCTCATTTCCTTATTTTTGGTGTGTCTCTCAAACTCTTCTTTATTTTGGGCTTCAAAGTGGACAAGCTTATAACTAATAGTTTCTGTGCAAGTCCTCGAAATCTATAAACTTTTACCTAATTTTCTCGATAGCTTCCTATCGCAGCGTGTTGATAAAGCTCTTCACAACTGGCACAAACACCATCTTCGTAAGTAAACAAGACGATATTGTTAAAGGCAAAGAAAACTCATTCAGCTGAGACGTTTTGGCCTTTGAGTATAACTACTGGCAACATCACACAAACAATGCCACACTCCAAAGTTTTAAGAATGACTCACACGAGGACATGTTTACTTTCCTTTCAAAGCTAGAAACGATATTTTACATAAATTTAAAACAAGGGAACTGGACCAAGCTAAGACATAACAAAGACAAAGACGAAGACAATCTACATGTTTCGGGGCACTACCCCTTCATCAGGACGACACAAAAACGACGAAAAAACGAAACGAAAAGAAACAATTTTATTCCAACGAGGCCAGGGCCCCTTCTGGAAGGGGGAAGTTTGCACAACGCGAATAAATACAGTGACAAAGTGGTTAAAATTCTTTACACAAGCCAATATACCCGCATGGCAAACATTTTGTTTTTAGCCTGTATGTTCCAAAAGCTTCTGAGCTTTGTATAGAAATACGGCAAAATTACAAACGACAGTTTTATTACTAGCAGATAACAAAAGAGCAAGCTTAAACCTTGATGGCGATCTAGTGAATTTAACAGGGATAAGGTCTTTTCTCAGAGGTTCTAGAGTCGGACAACACAAAACAAAACAAAATGCACCTCGTCTTGGACGCCTGTATGACACAAGCGACAAACATTCACAGCGCCACTGGTCATATGTCTGTTTCTGTGCTCTAAAATTTCCATTAATACCAAGTCTAAATTTTACCTATGCATTTATAACATATCTATTCATATTCATGTGCAAATATGCTGCTGATTCAAATGTTGTTTTAAATACACAGTACGATGAAAACCTGTCACTTGCGTGCACGTGTTAATCCCAGCGTTGCCAATGGATATCAATCATTCTTTGTTTAAAACAAGACAGAAATGTTTTAATGCATCCAACGCCTTGATTTAACCACACACAATAAAAACTGTACTCGCAAAGATATTTTCTGACATGGGTTGCCCAGGTAGTTTTGCCTTTACTGTCCAACATAAATAGCATTTTGTAAGCTTTATGGGGCAATCGATGGTCCTCCATTCTAGTAATTTCCTGGCACTCGTCGTTGATAAATGTATTTTTGACTTCCACTCTGATGTTCTGTTTGTATGTGCCTGTGTCCCACCAGAATGTTTTCGTTTCTATGAAGTGTATGATATAGATAATGGCATAAGCTTGCTGGAAAACTATCTGGTGGATTGTCTGTCTGCTTGTGGAGACGAAAAAAAGAAGAAAAAAAAAAGAAAAAGACTTAGCTTCAGTAGATGTGGCGCATGGGCTGGACAGCAGGAAAATGACTAACGGACAGTGAGTAAGAGAGGTCAAAGAAGGGCAGCCAATCGCCAGGTGGGTAGCAAAGGGTAGGAATGGGTGGGGGTGGAGAGGGGGCGGGGGTGGAGAGAGAAGCGAGGGTAAGGGGGTGTCAGTGTGGGAGAGAAGGAGTTGAGAGAAAAGAAGTAAGAGAGAGAGAGAGGAGGAGGGGTTAAGGGAAAAGGAGGGAGGGGGAGGGTCAGTGTTTGAGGTTGAGACCAGTGGGTGCCATGGTACCAAAATGGGTAATGAAGTAGGATTCCATATTCTTACGGTCAATGGAATCGCCCTTCATTCTCCAGATACCACAGACCCTCATGTTGTTGGCTGTGTGTGGGGGTGTGCTAAAGTGACGTGCAACTGGTGTGTTTCTGCAGTGTTTAGTGTCGGCTAGATGTTCTGTGAAGCGGGTGTTGAGTGCTTTCTGTCTCCCCGATGTAGAATAAAGTGGGACAGAGGGTGCATGTGATGTTGCTGTTAGTGCAGGTGAAGTGGCGTTTGATGACAAAAGTGGTCAGTCGAATCCGGTTAACTGGACCACCGGGTAATCGGACCAGCCGCTTATTCGGACCGAATCTAAAAGAACCGAAACAAATCCTATGTACATAAGCCAAATATTATTCGCTTATTTGGACCAAAATTCCGCTTAAACGGACCACAGAACGTGACAGCGAATAAGAAAATGACAAAGAATTTTTATCCATCGACAACGAGCTTCAATGCTACGATGACAACGAAGATGACGACGCTGCAATTGTTGCTCGAATTGCAGCGAAACACACGACAGCATCGGAAGACCAGGAACGTGACGATGATGTCCCAGTGAGTTGGTGCACGTGACGACACAGGATGCCAGGAAATGCATTGAAACTTTGCGCCGCTATTTCGTGCAGGAGGGACGTGAAGGCAGTCCCATTGCTGCGTTAGATGTTTGTGGTGATTTTGTTGAAGTGCAATCCGTCAAGAGAACGCGTCCGGTCACAGTGGATAAGTTCTTCAAACGTTGACTGGAATTTGGAAAGAACTTTTTGTTATTGTGATTCGCATGTTGAGTACTGTACATGTATCGTGTAGATCGTTTCGAAGATTTTGTTTGCAAATTTATTTTTCAATAAACAAAATTCGACTGTAGTTCTTGTTTGTATGTTCGCCATACGTGTGTGCCGCACAATAAAGGTCATAATGACATTTTAATACACTGTATTTTACGTGTAGCACGTCCCGTCTTAATTGTAACACAGGGCATGTTCGTGTAATCGGACCAGCCGGTTATTAGGACCAAAATGATCGCGTCACGATGTGGTCCGATTAACCGGATTCGACTGGAGTGTTGTATTGGTGTTCAGGTAGGGGCAAGTGTGGCAACGGGGGACATTTCACGGGGTGGAGCCGCAGGATGGGGGGGGGTGGTGGTGGTGGTGGCTTTGAGTTTGGAATGTACTAGAAGATCTCGCAGGTTCTTATTCCGCCGAGATGCTACTTCAAACAAAACCCCCTCCTAGCATCTCGCCGCAGTTTTCTCTCTTGGAAAGCAGAAGATAGTTTCAGACATTTGCTCAGACACCCAGACATTACTTTTAGACAATTAGGTCCAGACATTTAGACACTAGACTGAAACATTCAGTGTAACAATTCTACCAGTTCTCATTCAATCGAACAGACGCCAAACTAAATGAGTGCGCGTCCCAACTTTTATTTGTTGAACATAAACCGTTGCAGGTGGTGGCCGGCTTCTCATGCAACCTGTTCCATAGTCTAGTGGCTATTATAGGACCTCTTCTCTCTCACTACTGTCTACCTTATTAGTGACACAGACTGAAGCCTGCTCTTCTCTATTCTCTAACTTTTGCCTGGCCGCTAAAGGCAGTGGCTTCTTCCAGAGTATAGCTCCTTTGTACAGCTGCAGCGGAGGCGCATCTAGAAGATAGCCCTGTGGCCCATCCTCCTTTGTGCCCCTCCCGTAATAATAATAATAATAATAAACGCCCAAAGTCAAGTGTAAATCCTCTCCATCACGAATATTCCAGTCTCAAAGGATCATCCGCCCTTTTAGCTACATTCGACTAAACCCTCCCAAAACGTAGAAGATTCTCTAACACAGTTGTCATTTTGAGACAGTCCACAGTCGTCTTCGATTTGTTTGTTTAGTGTTTACCCACTCCCAACCCGACGTCAAAAAATTCTAGTCTGCTGGTAAAGAAAAAATGAGAAAAAACAGTCATAAGGGAAAAGTTTCTATGGGAATTCTGTGTTCATGTGTTAATGGTATAGGTTTCTAAACACATACTAAGAGTCACAGGGTCGTCTGGCATGATAATCCGCCTGTTGGAGACAGGTAAAAGATTCTCGATTGTCATCTTAGCAAAAGAGTTCGTAGAAGCACATAGTACTTAATATGCACAAATCTCCGGAAGAAAGGAATTCACATTCTGTGATTTCTGGCAAATATGACAATGAACGTGATAACAAAAGCATATTAGCAAGATAGTAAGATACTCTAAAACGAGTGATTAAATTCCACTCAACGTTTAAAATATCTCAAATTTGAAAGCGTTCAGTGTTCTGTGTCAGTCTCTTAGGAGGCGTAACATATGTCCGTGTTTGTGACCTCGTATTTCACTCAGTAACGTGCCTACCTAGCCCTATTGTATTCCAACCAGAAAAAGGCTTTCGGGAACAGTCGGCAAATCAGATCTGCCTTTGTGCTTCGTCTGTGAAAGTCTGTGTCAAGCATGGTTTCAAGCGACAGAGCAGAACTACAAATCTATTTCGCACACAAACAGACGTGAGTCATAACATCTGTAGTCACCTACTCTAAGCTTCCACAAGCACAAGCAGTCTTCCTGTCCCACCCCGTTAGGTTCGGTTGCCCCCCAAACCTCTGAGTCGTCTGGGAGGGCAGTTCCATCGTTCCATCTAAAAGACGTATTGTTTCCTAATGCGTCGCCACCGAGCCAGGTGACACCATGAATTCCTGGAAATTGAGCGAGCAAAAGAATTATGTAAGAAAAAGTAGATGATTTTTTAAAAAGACAAAGGTGAGAAAAATCGCTGAAAGATGAAAGAAAGAAAAAGAAGAGAAAAGATGGTGACTACGGCTTGGGATAATAAAGGTACAAAAAAGAGAACTTCGCCAAGCGAGACTTAGACAGGAAGTCAACGTTTCGGAGCATTATTTTGTTATGTGTTTGTGCCGTCCTGAAGAAGAGGCTATGCCCCGAAACGTCGACTTCCGGTCTAAGTCTCGCTTGGCCAAGAAAAAGAAAGAAAACGAGAAGCCGGTCTGGTGTAACTCTAGTAACAGTTCCCTGACGATGACGAGACTCGTGGTCATGTATGAGTCTACACTACAAAGATTACAGTTTACACGTAAAATGTGTTTGTCTCCCCTTACTGACCCGTTTATCAGTTCCTGCAAAGGGAGCTCATCGTTTGCCAGTGACTTGAAGTGGAACAAGTGACCTCTCTCTACAGCTCACTGATCTCTTGCTTCTCCGTAAACTAACTCGCAGGAATTAAACTTTAGGCGATGACAGCTGTACAAGAAGTAAACTCCATAAATTGAATAATTTTCTGTAAAAAATTAGAGGAAAAATAACGATTCATAGATGACAGCACACTTAGCTTCAAATCACTGTCAAAAAGGGATACAAAAACTATTCATTTTTTAAACGAATGATTAGATACTACAATAACTGTAAAAGGTTTTTATAAGCCATCCTATAAGAAATCTATTAACGAAGCATCAAGCTTTATCAAAGTCTGTTTAATGAAACATGCTTCTGCGTGTGACACTTCCTTAATATCGATGTGATATTTGCAAAATTCTCTTTAAATGCGATGCTGCGAGGTGCTTAAACACCTAACCCACCTGACAAGATACTGTTTCCTAGAAGTCTGAATGAAAACAAAACCCCACGCCTTACAGCGTCTCGGCTCGAAGAAAAGGTGGAAAGATTTTTGTCAAACAAAGTAAGCGAAGATGGCGCTCACGTGTACATTTTTGAAGACGTGTATCTCTTTAAAACTTAGGGATTACTTACTCGTATGTAAATGTTCAATGTGGGACTGTATCGAATACCATTTTAGCTTTATTCAACTGACTAGGAATATCTGATACGTAAACGAATATGCACAGTAAATTCCCCGAAAACGGAGCATTTACTAATGGTGGTGTAATTTCCCCCAATTGTAGATAGTCTTATAATGGAAGTTTGACACTAAATTACAGATTTAAAAAATGGTAATAATTAGGTTGGCGCCAGTATCGCGCAAACCCAGCAAAATACACCTTGAGATATTTGAACTGTAACCATTCGAAATATTATATAAATACAAATATTCAGAATTTTTCGTTGTTCAATCGAATTTGAATTTGAATGGAATTTTAGATAAAACTAAGGAAAGCAAAACGAAAGAAACAAAGGAGATATGAACAAAATTTTACGACCGACTTAGAATTTCTGCAGAACTGAAGTTTCTTTGATAAATCAGTTAAGATGACATGTCTGTTACTATCTAGGGCAGCGCTTGGCTTCAGGATGGTTAGCGGCAACAGAGAACAGGACTAAACACCGACATGTATTTCACATACAAACAGAAACAAGGCAGCGCAGCTGGCGTCATAAGCCCTGACATCTTTTTAAAAAACGTGTCATTCCTATGTGATTCCGTGTTTGTGTTCAAATTTCTTAGACGCCCATATGCAGTCACTCCAGGACAAACACAACGGGCTTCTGTTTCCACCTTTACCTGAGAACACTAGAAAATATTGAAATGAATCGAAGAAGTAACTACTACAAACCTAACCAATAATTCACGAATTCCAAGACATACAGATACACACACACAGTCCAGAAGAAAGGGTTGCTGTCAACGAAAGAAGAGTTAACTATTGCTATTCTAATTACAGCTCCGCTCGAAAAGCATAAACGTTTGTGCCACGAATATCCGTTCGTACACGAAGAGTTGACTACTGGAGAAATAAATATGAAAACGGCGGTGTTACAGAAGACGGGGGATAAAACAAAAGACGGGCGACAAGTCAGTGAACAGGCGATGAGACCGAAGTCGGGCGATGAGTGTCACGACGGGCGGTACCTTAACTTACTGGACCCGACCTCTCCAGAATTACAGAACAAACTTTTATGGTGATCTCGTAAATATAAAATTAATTGAGCAATTGTCACCAAAACCTTTACTGCCTCGAGTCAATGGTTTCTACACCAAACGGTGACGACGCTATGAAATAATGCGAATAACTAGAGAACTAGAGAAATCTACGGAGGGAAAAGATTCTCATGCTCTGACACGCTTGCTCAGTCTCACACAGGCAAAACACTTCTAGCTCAAGAGCCCCCACCCTCGTAAAACACACAACTGCAGCGAACCGTTATTCAACATATATTTCATACACTAACTGACTCGACAACATCAAATATATCTACAGATTATTTACACAGAATCACCGTGCTCGTGTCTAGGGTAAGACGTTGCCTGATTACGTCATACCACGAGGAATCAGACAATCGTAATAATCAAACTAAAGCAAGAGGGGAAATCGCACTGCAACACGGCCTATGATCCCGCTCTATACACTGATACAATAAGTGACCGACAACAGAGCATCTACTCTTGTCACTACTGAAACAACTGTTTTACACCAATACACAGCTCTGATGCTGCTCAACGACCCAATACTTCACTCTAGCTCCTCTTGGCGTTCGTTGGGCCACTAGCCTATGACGTCTCCTGTCTCCGGCAGGATAAAACCACCTATCTTAATCAACCCGAGTCCCAGACTCTAAGATAGTTAAGGCAGAGCAGTCCTAACCTATAAGGCACACCAGCAGTCACTTACTATTCTGTCTCGTAGACTTGATATGTGACAATGAGATAGTAGACAGGCGACAAGACACATGACAGGCGATGAGATAGGAGACAGGCGACAAGACAGATGACAGGCGATGAGATAGGAGACAGGCGACAAGATAGTAGACAGTCGATGATACTGCTCACTGGTGGTTTTTGAAGACTAAATAACTAAAGTTGTTTCAAGCAGCCCTCTTGAATCAGTGGATACACGAGTGTGCCCCAATTGTTGAACTTTGACGTTCAATAAAGACAACTAGCAAAAGTGTCTATTTTTTTTAAAGTGAGTACGTTGGCGTTTCGCTCTCTGGAATTGGGGACAAACTCGCTAAATCCGAGGATCCCTTCGCGATCTAATCGTGCTGTCCTTAGCACTGCTGTCCGTAAGCCCAGTCGCTCTAGCGGACGCAAAATCTGTAAACGATGCTAATTGCCAGAGCTTCGACTCTGAAGCAATTAATAACAATGTCTTCTTGTCGAAGAAGTACATCCACAACAGAATCTCAATTCTCTTTGGTCAAGTTCTTGGACTTGAATCCTAATCTCACCTTCGATTCAGCCATTTTACCTGAATTTTTTTTTACTATAAGGCTCAGTCGCCTTTAATAGCTGACCATGGACTTGTTTTCCTAAAGTTGTTAGCATTAACGATTTTCAAGATTTTTTTTTTTTTTACAAATGAACAAGTGAACAAGCAAATTTTCGGTGGGTGCCGGCCCTAATATACGATCTGATCACGTGATGTCAAAAATCCCATAATATTTTAGTTTTCAAAATGATTCTAGAAAGTTTGTCTCCAATGCTTCAACAATTTTGAAACTATGCAGCGAATTTTATTCTTAGAACCCTGCCTCAGTGAAAAACGCCGGAAATAGTCTTCAAAATTGACAGGCGGGGGTCTCGCTGACCTACTGCTGAACTCCCCGCTTCCCTCACTTTTTAAATGTGTGTACGGGTTACTAGGCGTTCCTCGCCACCAGCTTGTTCCTACTGCGTCAGCACCGAGCCATACCCAGTCAACATTATAAGCTTTTAGAAAGTGATGAAAAACCGACAAAATTGTAACTGAACTCCGAGGAAGAACAGAAGGAGGGAGGAAATAAAAATAAGGATAGAAAAGTACAAAAGAAGAACAAAGCGGAGACAAAGCGATATTTACAGAAAGATGCTTAGTGCGAAATGTACAGGAAATGGCCACTGATGGAGTGTGCACAATGTTTGCCTCCATCATGTATATTCCTTGGGCCTTGCTAGACTTGAAGCCTTTGACACGCGAGTCCGATGCTCTGTTCATCGAATTACTCAGGAAGAAGAAAACAAGGGGAGGACGACAACAAGGGGAGGACGACAACAAGGGAAGGACGACAACAAGGGGAGGACGACAACAAGGGAAGGACGACAACAAGGGGAGGACGACAACAAGGGGAGGACGACAACAAGGGAAGGACGACAACAAGGGGAGGACGACAACAAGGGGAGGACGACAACAAGGGAAGGACGACAACAAGGGGAGGACGACCACAAGGGGAGGACGAAAACAAGGGAAGGACGAAAACAAGGGGAGGACGACAACAAGGGGAGGACGAAAACAAGGGGAGGACGACAACAAGGGAAGGACGACAGCAAGGGGAGGACGAAAACAAGGGGAGGACGAAAACAA
>SMGT01010711.1:35453-49173 GCA_004794575.1 Lanistes nyassanus | reverse complement strand
AGGGGAGGACGACAACAAGGGAAGGACGACAGCAAGGGGAGGACGACAACAAGGGGAGGACGAAAACAAGGGGAGGACGACAACAAGGGGGGGGGATGAAAACAAGGGGAGGACGACAACAAGGGGAGGACGACAACAAGGGGAGGACGACAACAAGGGGAGGACGACCACAAGGGGAGGACGAAAACAAGGGGAGGACGACAACAAGGGGAGGACGACCACAAGGGGAGGACGACCACAAGGGGAGGACGAAAACAAGGGGAGGACGACAACAAGCGGAGGACGACAACAAGGGAAGGACGACAACAAGGGAAGGACGACAGCAAGGGAAGAAGACGAAGAACTATTGCGTGTAACCGACATTTTTTCCTACTCTTTTCTTGTTGTTTCCTCTTGTTTTGTTCCATTCAGTCGTTCTGTAATTCTTTTAGTGTATGTGTAGTAAAATGAGCCCAAACACTTTAAGACTATTATGAACAAATTTCAGAATATCTAGACTAAAGGTATTTTTATTTCCCCTTACCGACAGTCGCTTCCATCAATTCTCGCAGAGCGAGCTCGTCGTCTGCCAGCGACTTCAAGTAGAACAAGTGACCTCCCTCTACAGCACACTGATTTCTCGCTTCTTGGTAAGCTAGTTTCCTGGAATTAAGCTTTAAGCAACGACCGCTGTACAAGGAGTAACCTTCATAAGTTGAACAGTTTTCTGAAAAATTAGCAAAACAAAATTTTGATTGATATATTCATATATTCATTAGCTTAAAATTACTGTCATGTTTAACACGTGGCAGTCACCAGGACCGGTAAACACCATCGCTGGACACCAACAAATCCATCATAACAGCCAACAGTTAGTTCTCATGGTCTAATGATCTCATCAATGCCAACAGGAGTGATTCGACGCGTTTCTTTCAAATCCACGAGGAGGTTTAGTTTACTTTGGACAAATACGTATTTAGTTTCTTATGTATCTATCGCTCACGCTGCCGACATAAAATATGATTCAGAACAATGGTAGCTAGAACACCTACATTTTAACAAGTCGTTTGAGAAGAATCATTCATTTTCAAATTAATGGCTCAAAAACAACTGCAAGCGTAGGGTGTTTTTCAGTTTGAAAACGGCACAGACACTTCAGTACCCTGTAGAGTAAAAATACAACAATTATCTTACTCGACATTTTGTCATAACACTCTGACTCATCTGTTCCATTAGATGTGCCATGGACTTCTTGAATGAAACAAGCCAGGGTGGTGGTGGTGTAGCAAAACCTAGAACAGCTGGGATAGTTTAGACACAAAACGCCGCATTGAAGCGCTGACCTTGCTGTCACTGGGGCAGTATCTGGGGTAAGTTTGTTGCTGGACTTCTTCCACCGGCTACTTTTCACTGTATCCTCGCTCTGAACTTGCTGTGTGCACAGGAGGACGAGAATCAGTAAACACAGCATCCTAACACTTTGTTTGTCAAAGACTGCAGGCACAGTGGGGATCCTTGAACGCTGTTAGCAGAAAGCGCTATGTGAAATTGTCTATGAAATGCTGCCTCCGATATACTTGTTATCAACCTTTCCTGCCCATAAAGCTCAACAAGGCTAATTTGTGACAGCTAAAGGCTGTGTCACACGATAGCAAATTGTTCGCTTACCCATCAATCGGCTGCTGTATAAAGCCCTCTTGCCAGACCAGACGACATCCATGATACCTGCCGATGACGCACAGTTTGATCAATAGCTGCAACGTCTTCAGGTGTATGCCAAATGGTTTTGTCAGGTATTTTTGGTAATCGCTGTTTGATCTTTGCGAACTTACTTTTTCTCAGGGAAAAAAGCGTTTTGCTTGAAAAGATGTTTTTGAACTAGTACTCGATAAGAAGAGCAGATCCTAGAAGCTTAAACAGTTTGGCGATGAAGTAAATCAGGTTGCGATTTTAATTTTTTTAAAGCAATGCTACAAAAGTTCTGTTGACAAAGCATCACGCTTAATTAAAGTCTGTTCGATGGAACATTTTTTCTGTCGTGTGACACTTCCTTAATATCGATGTGATCTTTGTAAAAGCCTATTTAAATACAATGCTGAATTTTGTTTCAATACCTAACCCACCTGACTGTCACGAACGCATAGTACCGCTATTGTTTAAAAGAAAGAGGAGAGAGAGAGAGTGGGAATTGAGTTCATCCAGCAGGTCAGCGACTAATTCGAACTGTCTAGAGTGACGAGGTCTCCCATTGTTTCACTTCAGCTCTAAGAACAATAGGTGCTGTGTAAGCACAGAAATCGCTGAATCGGTAGAAACAAACCTTCTAGAATGTTCTCGAGCAGCCAAATATTATTGTCACGGAAACGTGCCATGAGAGCAACGACGCGTGATGAGTAGGGTAGTCAGTGTGAGCGGTGACTAAGCGCTATTTTTAGATCACTGAGAGGCGATCAACGCGCGAGAATAGGAAGAGAGGCGCGCAGTTTTTTTTTTTGAAGTAGAGAGGACGGTTGACGTTGTGTGAGAGAGAAGGCCGACGACCCGAAGGGACCGTAACAGACGGACGTTTTCTGCAAGTGCCCAGACACCTGAGCAGAGCCCCTTCATCGGCACTGGAAACACTGAGAGAGCTTAGGCGATTTTTGTGTCAAAACCCTCTGGCTAGACAGGAGGTAGGCCAAACACTCCATGGGAGTTTTTCCTCTATTTTTTTAATCGTTTTGTTTGTAAGATTAGGATATTATAGTAATTCGTTTTCGTAGGGTTTTCTGTTTGATTTCAAGTACGAGGCTTCGTCAGCACCTCCTGAGACGAGACGTACAACCCCCCCCCCCCCAGAGGTGGATGTGTAGGAGCGGACAACTGCGATAGCGTCAGCGTGTCCTGTTAGTGGACTGACAGCTCCAGCGAAAGAGAGAGAGAGTTTGAACTGCTAACGTGGAGGAGAGGGGATTTTCTTCCCCAAGTGAGCGATTTGTTGAGGGAGCTCGCGTGGAGGTCCTTCGCATCTCCACCAGTGGATACTTCGCGGTAGGAAGATTTTGTAACCCCGCTTTGATGTCCCTCCGTGAAGACTGTGCAGATCTCCAAACCGTTGATTGATGAACAAAAGATTAATGAACATTCCGTTCTGAGAAGTAACTCAATCTCCGAGAAGATTGATGAACAGTCGTGATAAGAAACTGATTATCTGTGTAAGTTATGATAAGAAACTCATTATCTGTGTAAGTTATGATAAGAAACTCGATCTCCGTGAAGATTGAAGAACAGTTGTGATCAGACACTCGTTATCTGTGTAAGTTATGATAAGAAACTGATTATCTGTGTAAGTTATGATAAGAAACTCATTATCTGTGTAAGTTATGATAAGAAACTCATTATCTGTGTAAGTTATGATAAGAAACTCATTATCTGTGTAAGTTATGATAAGAAACTCATTATCAGTGTAAGTTATGATAAGAAACTCGATCTCCGTGAAGATTGAAGAACAGTCGTGATAAGAAACTCATTATCTGTGTAAGTTATGATAAGAAACTCGATCTCCGTGAAGATTGAAGAACAGTTGTGATCAGACACTCGTTATCTGTGTAAGTTATGATAAGAAACCCGATCTCTGTGACGATTGATGACAGTCATGATAAGGAACTCGTTATCTGTGTAAGTTGTGATAAGATGAAGATTGATGAACAGTCGTGATAAGAAACTTGTTTTCTGTGAAGGTTTGGATGACCATTAAGTTGTGCGATGAGTATTAGATATTCTGCTGTAAAGGTATATTGTTAGGACTGTGCGTGAGAGGAGATCGTTAGTGGAAAGACTCGAACTTGTGTAAAGAAAGGAAGCGTGGTTAGTTGTGTGCGTGCGGTGATAGTGGAAGTTAGTTGGAAGCCGCCGTGTGTATCAGAGTGTTAAGTGCGTGAGTATCAGAGAGCGAGTGCGAGCGTGTAGTTTAATAAATAAAGCCGGGTCCTTTTAGAAAAACTACATCGTCTCGTTGTGTTGTGTTGTGCGGAGTTGTGTGCAAAAGAACACGCCCCCACACCCTTGGTCGCTTGGTGAGAGTAAGATAGGTAGCCGAGAGAGTGTGTGTGACAATTATGGGATGTAGTCATCACGTGACCAGATAGTTTAATAGGGCCGGCAGCACCCCAAACTTTGCTTGTCCATTTTTACACCAGGGAGGGATATCAAAAACCGTTGACGTAGCAAGCCCGTGGTCGGCTATCAAAGGTGACTGAGCCTTATAGCAACAAACTCGAAGTTTAGCAACAGGTTTCTAGTCCGAGAACTGGAACCCAGCTTAACAGAATTGGAGTTCTGTTGATAGTGTATTTCCCCGAGAGGTTATACATTTCGTGTAACTATTGCAGAGTCGAGCTCTGGTAGTTGCAAGTTGAAGAATTGAGTTCGCGTCCGCTAGAGCGTCTAGGGCTTACGGACAGTAGTGCTAAGGAGAGCACAGTTATAGACCACGTAGGAATCCGCGGATTTGCCGAGTTTGTCCCTGATGCCAGAAAGCTAAGCGTCAAAGAACACAAGTACGCTTGTCGGACTGTACCTATAACATTAACTTAAGTCTGCAAGTAAAGAGAAATCGAATTGTTCCATTCAACGAAATATTGGATTCCTTTGGAAGAACTTCGGTTAAATATTCGTAAACCACGACTGGACCAGTGGGTCGTATCATCGCCGTCTTCAGTAACATCGCCCGTCTTCAGTATCATCGCCCGTCTTCAGTATCATCGCCGTCTTCAGTATCATCGCCCGTCTGCATAACAGCGCCATCTTCAGTTTCCCCGCCGTCTACATATCATCGCCATCCTCCATGCATCGTTCTCAAGTTTTCGACTTCTAAGTTACAATAACTTTTAGGGCACGACCGTGTAAGACTGAACTGTGAATACCGGGGCTGCTGCTTATTGTACGTGCGGAACTGTTAAGAAACAGTACTCCTTTTATGGACCAAGAACCTTCTTTTGGATTGTGTGACTGTGTATCTAATTAGTGTGTGTGGAATCATTACATCAACGTAAGTCTTTTGAACTCATTTATAATAATTTTGTCTTGTTTTGAAGTAAAAGGTGGAAATAGATCCACGCTTGTGTTTCTTTTGAGTTGATTGAGGCGTCTAACAAATTTCGAACACGAACACTCATTCAGGCATACCACACACCATAAATAAACTAAGTTAAAGAGAGAGAAAAGTTTGATAATTAGGTTTCTGACACTGACAAGATACTATTTCCTAGAAGTCTGAATGAAAAAAAAAAACCCACGCCTTACAGCGTCTCTGCTCGAAGAAAAGGTGGAAAGATTTTTGTAAAACAAAGCAAGCGAAGATAACGCTCACATGTACATTTTACACGCCTAAAGTTATTAAAACTGTATTATCTGGTGAATGGTGTGACGTCACACAAGCTGATATGTAAATGTATCAGCTCATACTGTGGACATTTAGGTGGCAAGTCTAATGTACCATTATCCGTCTTACTAACACAGCACCACGCCGAGGCATGTACCACTGTTTTCTGTAACACTCCCCGGACACAGCGGTGCATTCCAAGGATAGTAATCTGCGCAAGGTACTAGCAGAGGACCTCAATATCGTTGTGTTGAACAAAACCACCGGAAGGGTCATCGGCACCACGAAGAACACGTACCATTATCCGTCTTAATCCCACAGATCCACACCGAGACATGCACCACTGTTTTCTTTTACACTCATGGTTTGGGGTCTATCAAAGTTTTATTTATCGTCGAGTGAGAATCAGAGTGGCGGCCGGTTTACAAACTCAGTAAATCTCCATGTCCCTCAGACGATCAACTTCATCTGTCTGTTTCCTTTTCTCCCTCTCTCTATCTATGTATCTCTCTGTCAAAGTTTCTATCAATCTCTCTATCCCCTTTTTCCCTTTCTCTATCTAACCCCACTAGAGTTTATATAACAGTCTTAAATGTCTGCTGCTCACCTTTTCCAGTCTGTGGCTTTGGTGAGTAACTGCATGCTTGGTGACACTAGTGGACGATGCATGGTTTGGAGTTATGGCTCTTTTGTATATAGTTATTGAGTACTGGGCGACTTAAAATGGTGTGTCTGACCTCTCAGTCATGTCTGGCCCTCTAAGTGTTAAGTTCAGGCTCAGATCTGTCTTGGAATGTTCTCTTCTAAACTGTACTGTGTGCCCCCAGCTAACCTACCTTCTACCTACTGCCTGGCACGCATATTGTTACACTAAGCGATTTGAAACGAGTTAGTTCCACTTACTTTAAAGCCCTTCTCACTCTAGTAAACCTTTACTTTTTATAAAGCGTATCCTGGTTATTTTCGTCCGCAGAACTTCTTTAATGTTTCGCCATTGTTACTGTGGTAATGATTCGAAGATGTTCGGCGAACAATATTCCCACGTTTACATACTACCAGGAAGTTTGAAGAGCGACAAAAGAACAAGGCGCTAGCTCTTAAAAGAGAAGAAAGGCGTGAAAAACTATAGCTTTTCGTGTGCCGCCAGAGATGAAATTGAATTTAACAGCAGACAACACACACACGCGCACACACGCACTCACACTCTCTTACTATATCTGGCTGGTAGAAGCAGTAATCGGTGAGTGGATTAAGAGATTCACGCCATTTCTGGTGGAAACAGTATTTAAGTCTTAATTGAAACATAGGAACTGTGTTTGGTTACCTACTGATTGCATCGCTCACACATATCCGAAACCATACTTACAGAGTCACACTGAACAATAGAAGTAAATCAATAAGTAAATTAGGATAACATTCTTAGAAGGGTAGACACTTTATTTTAATTGCTGCGATAAATTTCCCAGGCTCTCAACACGCTGTTATTTTTAGAACCTTTGTCTAGTACTACCAACTCACACGCGTGACGTCGTACCTATTGTCAAAGCATCCCTAGTGTATTACATCTTGTACTGTAGGCAGTTCTGCAGACCACTGTCAGGCTATGTCCTCCTTTTATAAACAGACTAGGACAAAGTACACATGCCAACAAAAACTAACTGTGGATAAAAGGATTTGCTAACAGCAGAAGAAAAATGTCTGATAACAAAAGATGTGGCAAATAGATTTGGGAACAGAGTTGTAATAGCAAACTGTCTCTAGCAAGAGATAGAAAAGGGATAACTCAGATTCCAAAACTGAAGCTTTTAGACAATACAGAACCAATCCCTTCCATACAACATCCAATTCACACAAGCAAGTGGCATTCCAATAAATCAAATATCCAACCAGGATAGAGACAGGTAATCTGCACTTCTACGTCAACTACAAGAACATCCCTAGCCATGTGTAATCACAGCAGCTGCAAAGGTCGTTAAAGTTACTGTTGTGTGAGGCTATGTCATGCGTCTAGGGGTATGTTTTGCTATGCGCTCGTTATCAACAGAACATCGACAACATAAATACACGCCGAGAAGGGGAAACAACTGCCGATGATCGCGTTAATGACCAAAATTCTCTGGCTCAAGCTTCCACCTGCTCTCTTGTAACATGCACGTCCAATAAAAGAAGCCAAGGATGAAGATGCTACGCTCTTTAATCTACTGTTACGAAGATAAAGCTCCACTGTAATCTACAAGACATCAATCATAAACAAGGATTTCTCACTCATGCACCCACCCCAGTGACGTGTCATGCGTATCCACTCCTGTACACTACATATATCTGAGCAAGATGAACGAAAATGTCTGAGCAAGATGAACAACAATATCTGAGCAAGATGAACAACAATATCTGAGCAAGATGAACAACAATATCTGAGCAAGATGAACAACAATATCTGAGCAAGATGAACGACAATATCTGAGCAAGATGAACGACAATATCTGAGCAAGATGAACGACAATATCTGAGCAAGATGAACAACAATATCTGAGCAAGATGAACGACAATATCTGAGCAAGATGAACAACAATATCTGAGCAAGATGAACGAAAATATCTGAGCAAGATGAACGACAATATCTGAGCAAGATGAACAACATTCCCCAAGCAGACGATATCGCTCGGCGCCCCGCGCTATCAGGAAGAGAATCCGACTTGCTTGACTCGACTGGCCGTTAAATAAATTAAATAAGATATCAAACTTCACAGAATTAGGTTGACGATGGGAAAATAAACTTAAATATTTCTTACAATGTTCATGGAAAAAAGGACAGCATAAAATATAGTGGTGCTGTTCCCCAATATCGCTTGCACATTTAATACATAAACGCTCATTTTTGGGACGCCTTCAAATCTATTAATATTAACTTTCAATTTGTTATTGGCGGTTCTAAATTTAGCGATCTGGACAACCAAGCTGTCAGGTAGTAAAGTCAAGTAATTCTCGGCACAAAACTTATTTTTGAACATTCTATAATTCCAGTATACTTCATTGTCATCAATAGTTGTATACATTGGTCGCATAGGTATGTTTAACGCTTTCTTTAAACCAGGTTTGTGAAAACGCGAAAATACCCTGCGATAGCCAAACCCACCCTAGTTTCTTTAATAACGCTTGCATTTACATACCCCAAATCATAGCCTTTAAATGTGTGCAACTAAAACCCTCTACAGAACCATGACAGAAGGCCATGCCATACGAGCACAGTTGTGGTTGATGGTTAATTTATTGCTGTACAAAAGCTACTTACCTTACGCCCTTATGTAAGCCTTAGAGTTACTTTAATCTACCTAATGATATGTGTAGCACGAAAACATTTTTTTGGATGGGTACCAAACCAAAGAGTTATCATCCAATCAGAAACGAGGCTTATATCAGGGCGGTGTGCTTAGACAAGGTTAATTAACGTGCTGCCACAATATGGGACTGCTGCGCAACACAGTCGTCAGTCCCACCCGTTCACATTATACTGAAACCCCGCCAACCAGTCCTAGTGCTGTTCCCTATCCAGTCTTTTGAAGAATTATGCATGCATGTGATCCTTGAACTTTGGGAGGTGAGCGAACTTCCGGCCTTGCCAACCGACTCTCTTTTGTATGTAACCCGGCTGCACTATGTCAGCCCTTATTACGAAGAAATCTCGTCGAATATGTTGCGTACCTCAGTGTGCTGTAATAAGTTATAAGTGCCCAGCTTTGGCCTTCCACGGATTTCCCAAAAATGAAAAAATCAAGAAGCTGTGGCTCGTGAAAATTCCCAGAGACGAAGTACCCCTCTTTCAGCCGCTGTCAAAAAGAGTTTGCTCTGGTACAAAATCCCCGATACAGTCATTTTAATCGTATTTACTTTTATTGCAATTTCCATTTAGTAATCAGAAATAAGAATATGATTATCTTTTTTCTTAAAATTGAGTGGAAACGAGCGAACAGAACCACGTACATCACAGTGATCACTACGAATTGCCACAAGTCGGAAGTCATTGCTGTGTATGAGATCATGGTGAAGATCAGTTCTAGTGCATGTGATTACATATCAACATTTATCAAGTAATAACAGGGCAAAATTTCTTTCCAAGTTCAAGGAAAACAAAACATTGTGGCCTGCTACAATTTGCTAGTTTATTGCCTTTCCGTCAGATGTTGCTGAATAACTTTTAAGGCACACATGGCAGTCTCCAATGTAAAGCACTAATTCTAGGAACTGCCAAAATTTATAGAGCAAAACGAGGTGTTGTACAAGCTGATCTTTTTAGACCGACAGCTGTGTCGGCCAACTGCAAAATGTCATCAGAAAATAAAACAATAAATAATTCTATTAGCTGAGGGTGAAGCTGGACTCCGTGCTTGCCGTTTCTAACAATGTCTTGTGTTACTTCATTTATAAGTAACGAGAACAGAATCGGACTGGTTATTTCCCCTTGTTTTAATCCCGAGGGGCTCTCGGAGAGACTAGATTTAAAAAGTACCGTGTTTTACCGTTTTCTAGATACTTTCGATTGCGTGGTAGATTTTACATGGATTCCTTTGTCTCGAAGAACGCGGCGAACTATTACAAACAATGTAAACACGTGATCCATCATGAAATGATCCTTTTTGAATCCAGTTTGCATTTCCCCAACCGCGTTTGACTCTTCAGCCCAGTCAGATCGGTTCTGACCAAGCCTCTGGGAATTGCCCAGCAGAAAATATGTGGTTACACAGCTCTATAAGAATGGCATCAGCACTTTATTTCAATATCTGGACCGGCGGCTTTACTGAGCTTTAAATGTTTTAATGCAGACTGTACTTCGGTTGGAGAAAAATCTACTGTTGTTTTCTATTTATATCCCACCTTATCACAGTAAATTCTGGTTATGGTGTAAAAGTACTAGAGCAATGTGTTATTCACTTAAGTGAGAAAGCTAGTAATTCATGTCATCTGGTTCGTGCACGGATTTCAGCGCCCGAACGGGATGCTAGTCTGAAATTCCTACCGACCTGGGGCACATGGCCAGAACACCTTTCATCCTAATTAACTTATACTAGCGGGCTTGCTTGAATTTGTACATGAAGACAGAAGTCCTAACATCAAACCTGAACACTAAGCCTAACCCCCATCTCCCTCCAAAAAGTTTGTCAATATAGGTATCAAACCTGTGACTTCGCACTGTAAAGCCATATCTTTACCACTTAGTTATCTGTCACCGAGAATTGGTCTCTTCATTGGAACTATAAGAAGTGACGCTGTGTTGAGGTCATGAGTTGACCTATAATTATCTGTTTTATGGTTAGCAACTTCCATGCGCATGCGCAAAGCACATGATACACCGCGAATGGGTGCCCTAAGTCGGTGGGAATTGCGAGAACGGGTTACAGTAACTACCGCCTACACTTGGTAGATAGGCATACATGACGTGACGGATACTATGTCGAATGACGCAGACCCAGACAAAACTATTCGCGAAAAAGGATGATGATAAATTTCTTTAGGAAACAGCTTGTTGAATTTTGCGGCATGTTTCGGCATGTCTCATTGCGTTAAATTAAATGGAGTGACACGTATAGCTTCGGCGCGGTCTAGTACTGTTGAGTTTCGTTGAACTGTGTACATGTTAAATCACCTTGTATTGAGTGGAGCCACTTCCAGCTGTCTTTTTTTTAACAGAGTTGGCCGGGAGAAGCTATATCCACTCCACCATGGAAACATAAGCACTGAGAGGACAGAACTGAGGCAATACTAAACTGGTTTTGGACAAACGACAAGGAAGGTATTTTTCTTATGAAATCGATGTTGTGTACAGACATGCTAGCGGAGACTGACAAGGATATTGATATTGCACTAGATATTATTGTAAATGTAACAGGGTCGAGGGGTAGCGGTTCGGTTACTATTGCAGACGTGGCAATGGCTCTGTCATCCTTCGTCTGCTTGTATCCCGAATGCTGCCAGTTGCTTGAAAGCGAACCACAAACGACAGATTGTTGAAACTGCCACACCCAGTACATGTGAAAAAACTCATGGGCGGTTTCCAGCCTGAAGTTTTCTGATGCCTCTTTCACGATTTGTAGCGTTCAGTCTTGACATTCTTCTGCTGCTGACAGGTGGTCTATCTGGGAGCGTACGAGCATCGGCTTTTATTGCTAGCGCCCCAGAAGGGACACTATTTTGGCGCCAGGCACGTCATTATCAAGGGCTACATTCAGAAGACCATGCGACCTCATGTCAATCAAATTTTTGTTGGTATCATTGTACCCGAATGCATGAAAATTGACTACACCTTGCCCGTGTGTCAATTTGCGTTTCTTTTGGTTTTGAGTATTTTTCTATCCTTCGTCAACTGCTGCCTTTTATCTCGTGTCCTGTCTCTTGTAAATTGTCTTCTCTAGGGAAACTACTAACCGCTTCTGGAAGCATTATATACATTCAGGATTCCCAGGCTTTGTTGCAAACGTCTTTCAGAAAAAAAGGTAACTATCGCGCAATATTTACAGGGAGGCAACTGGTGAATTGTTATCGACCGTATAGCTGTTTCCTGATACAGAATTCATTTACGAGGATTTAAAACAAAAGAGAAGCTGCGTAACTTTGCATCAGTATGGAGTACATCTTTAGAAAACTGCTAATACATTCACACTTATTGTCCATCAATGTCAGTGGCAGACCACAGTGTCAGTGGCAGACCACAGTGTCAGTGGCAGACCATAGTGTCAGTGGCAGACCGCAGTGTTAGTGGCAGTTTACTACTAAATGTGATGAAATTAAAATTAATCATATAGCTGCATTCAAGATATTGCTGCATAATAGTTACCCCTTTGTCCCTGAAGTAAATTTTCTTAATACATTAAAAAATTAATAAAACAAAAGAATATACAAAACACTTAACCAGAGACAATTACAACTTCATCCTAAAAGGTTATGATTCTCACACACTAATAAGAAAGAAAGAAAGAAAGAAAGAAAGAAAGAAAGAAAGAAAGAAAGAAAGAAAGAAAGAAAGAAAGAAAGAAAGAAAGAAAAAGAGACCAAAAAAAGCAAAACGAAATAAAAGAAGGGAAATTTGAACAAAATTTAACGACCTGATTAGAATTTACGCAGAATTTCTTTGACACATTAGTTAAGTCGACGTGCCTGTTAATGTCTAGGCCAGTGCTTGGATTCAACATGGCTAGGGGCAACAGAGAACAGGACTAAACACCTATTTCACATACAAACCGATACAAGACATCACAGCTGGCGTCAAAAGCCCCGGCATCCTTTATAAAACACAAGCAATCTTCTATTCCCTGATAATTGTTAGGTTCGCCGTCCATCCAGATTTCTGAGTCCGTGGACAGAGGAGTTCCGTCATTCCAAGTAAAAACCCTGTTTGTTCCTATTGCGTCAGCACCGAGCCAGATCCAGTCAACATTATAAGGTTCTGGAAATTGAAAAAAACCCACAAAATTATAAGATAACATCAAGGAAGAACAGAAGGGGGAAGAAATGAAAATAAGGATTGCAAAGTAAAATAAAGATGTACGGAGACAGTGATAGCTGCAAAAAATGATTAGTGCGAAATGTACAGGAAATGGCCACTGATGGAGTGTGCAAAATTTTTGCCTCCATCATGTATATTCCTTGGGCGTTTCTAGACTTGAAATTGAACCATTTGACAAGCGAGTCCGATGCTCTGTTCATCGAATTACCCAGGAAGAAGAAAACAAGGGGAGGACGACAACAAGGGGAGGACGACAACAAGGGGAGGACGAAAACAAGGGGAGGACGAAAACAAGGGGAGGACGACAACAAGGGGAGGACGACAACAAGGGGAGGACGACAACAAGGGGAGGACGAAAACAAGGGGAGGACGAAAACAAAGGGAGGACGACAACAAGGGGAGGACGACAACAAGGGAAGGACGACAACAAGGGGAGGACGAAAACAAAGGGAGGACGACAACAAGAGGAGGACGAAAACAAGGGGAGGACGACAACAAGGGGAGGACGACAACAAGGGGAGGACGACAACAAGGGGAGGACGACAACAAGGGAAGGACGACAACAAGGGGAGGACGACAACAAGGGGAGGACGACAACAAGGGGAGGACGACAACAAGACGACAACAAGGCGAGGACGACAACAAGGGGAGGACGACAACAAGGGGAGGACGACAACAAGACGACAACAAGGCGAGGACGACAACAAGGGGAGGACGACAACAAGGGGAGGACGACAACAAGGGGAGGACGACAACAAGGGAAGGACGACAACGAGGGGAGGACGAAAGCAAGGGGAGGACGACAACAAGGGGAGGACGACAACAAGGGGAGGACGACAACAAGGGAAGGACGAAAGCAAGGGGAGGACGAAAGCAAGGGG
>SMGT01010711.1:5562-31230 GCA_004794575.1 Lanistes nyassanus | reverse complement strand
GGGGGGGGGGGGGGGGGGGGGGGGGGGGGGCTCAGCGTGCGAAACTCTCCTGATAATTTCAAGCCAACTTTTTTCACAAGTGCTTTAGGGTACGAAAGATTTTAATTATACATGAAATATTTACTTTTTTAAGAAAAGAAAAATCCCCCAAATGATGATAATTAATGATTGTTTTTATCCTTAAAATATCTTTTTCCAGTGACGCTTGTTTGTAAGCCCACTTCCAGCACGTCAAAAAAGATGCTCCCAAACACAACCTTGCGACACAGAAGCTGAAAAACGTAGACATAAACTATTGATATAGCTCGATTAACTAAGCATTTTCGATTGCATCTTCTTAATTTTGTGAGGTTTTTTTGGCAAGCAATATTAAAATTCTTTTCTTTTCAAAAGTCCAGTCTGCACTTAGCAAAATGGTTGCCGTAATGTTTCGCAAATCCCAACATGTTTAATTAAAGAGGACCTAATCGAAAATCTGACAGCATAGAAGTCATTATTCATTTTCCTCTGTAAGAAGAATCATTTCAGGTTCCGTTTTACAAGTAGTTGTGCAAATCTTTTGGCAAGCCGATTTGCTGTGAACTGAGAAACAGGTTAGGTATACCGATAGCGTCCTTTTTCTCATTTACATAGCGTGGCACAAGATCTCGTCACGTTGTAGCGTTTTATCGGGTGAGCTGGAGTTTAGGGAAGAGATAAGTAATATAATCCCCTAAAGCTAACCCCCCTTTTCAATCAAAAGGGACACGACCAGATAATTCAACATAATTATTGAACTACAAACATAAAAGGATGGCAGAGGAAGGAAAGATGTGGATGAACAAAGATACAATAGTGTGTGTGTGTGTGTGTGTGTGTGTGATATCACACCATTCACGAGATAATACAATAAGTATAAACATTTGCAAATGTCCTGATAATTGAATCCTACGTTCTTGAGCCTTGTATCCTTTCAATAATTACATATAAATTTGTAATTTCCCATCGTTCACGGGGCATATGCCTTTAATTAGATTATATCCAAAAGTAGATTCAGATTCACATTCGATCGAACAACAACACTTTTCGAATATTCGTATTCCTAAAATATTTCGAATGGTTACAATAATATTTTTTTCAGATTTTTTTAAATTTAGTGTCAAAATTCTATTAATAGTGATAGCAATAATATCGTAAAATGACACAAAGTTTATAGCACAGTTAGTAAATACTCCGTTTTCGGTGAATTTACTTTGCATATTCGCTTAAGTATCAGATGTTTTACTCGGTTGAATGGTGTTAAACTTGCATTCGATACAGTCCTATTTTAAACATTTACATATGAGTAAGTAATCCTTAGTTTTCATGAAATACACGTCTTCAGAAATGTACACGTGAGCGTTATCTTCGCTTGCTTTGTTTTACAAAAATCTTTCAACCTTTTCTTCGAGCCGAGACGCTGTAAGGCGTGGGGTTTTGTATTCATTCAGACTTCTAAGAAATAGTATCTTGTCAGGTGCGTTAGGCATTTAAACCAAAATTCAGCATTTTATTTAAACAGGCTTCTGCGAAGATCACATCGATTATTAAGGAGGTGTCACACGACAGAAAAATGTTCCACAGACCAAAGAGCGATTACCAAAAATACCTGACAAAACCATTTGGAATTCAACTGAAGTTGAAGCTATTGACCAAACTGTGCTTGTTTGGCAGGTATCATGGATGACGTCTGGTGTGGAAAGAGGGCTTTATACAACAGCCGATTGATGTACACTCAAACCTAAAAACCTTGTATACTGCACTAATACATGGGAAATGACAAGAAAATGTCATTATCTGAGGTAAACTTTCAGTATGACGTTTATTTATATATTAAAAGTGCACAAAAAAGTGCAAAGAGATAACTCTGTGAACATGTATCTAGAAAACGTGACATCGGTTATGTCCCCTCCCCGTATGACGTCAACCGGGTATCCTCTCTTCTGTTATGTGAGAGATTGGCGGTGTTCGAGTAGAGAGACCAAAATGGGGAAAATGTGCGCAGTGTTTGGATGCGGGACGATCACCAGTAAAAGACTGGTATTTGCACGTTTAAATTTTCCGAAACACCTATCCACCTAAGAAGAGCGTGGATCAATTTCGTGAAAACTGTTCTTGGCTATTCGTGCATCTTGATAGACAAGGATACGATGACATTTCAAACACATACCTTCAAAAGCTCCCTACATCTGTGATTTTTTTTCTGGTATATTATGCATCAGAAACTTATAAAAGTATATTTTGATAATAGCTTATCCGTTCTCGTACGTCCTATACCGGTCAAATTGTGGCTATTCGGGGTTTCGAAATGGAATGATACACGCCAGAAGAGCAGATCTGTAAAATCTGTAATTACGTACTCAAGTGTCAATTTTTGGCATATTATGCTCAAAATAATTCAGAAAGTGCATTCTGATGCTGGATATACCTTTAAAACTTTTTATTTAAACCTAAAACCATGATCTTTCGTGGCTGTTCGGTATTTCGCGGCTGTTCGCTGTTCAAGGCTGCAATAGTCAAGCCTCTCTCCTCAAGAAACCCACCCTTGACGCAAACAGCCTCAAGAACTACCGCCCAGTTTCCAACCTACCCTTCCTCTCAAAAGTGGTTGAAAGGGTCGTCCTAAATCAACTTCTCGCCTACCTCAACTCAGATGACCTTATCTCTCACTCCCAGTCAGCATATCGGCCATTCCACAGCACGGAAACAGCTCTGACTACAGTTGTCAACGACATTTTGTCTGCTCTGGATGGAGGCGATGTGTCTTTTCTGACCCTCCTTGATCTTTCCGCAGCGTTTGATACGATCGACCATACCATCCTCCTCAATCGTCTCCATGATGTATACGGCATCTGTGGGTCGGCGCTGGCGTGCTTCCAGTCCTACCTCTCTGGTAGAACTCAGTCTGTACTTGTCGCTGACCAGTTGTACCCCCATCAGCATTGTCTCTCGGAGTCCCTCAGGGATCTGTCCTGGGCCCTATCCTTTTCATCCTATACGTCAAACCACTTTCATCACTCATCCACTCCCACACGGTCTCCACCAAGTCCTATGCAGACGACACCCAATTATACAGTTCGGATTGGTGATGTCGACATCCCTTTCGCCGACTCTGCAAGAAACCTCGGTGTTATTATTACCTCTAACATGACACTTGACAAACACATTTCCAACATCTGCAGATCCGCTTATTCTGAACTCAGAAAAATCAGCAGCTTCCGTCACCTTCTGTCCGACCAGGTTGCAAACACATTTGTATGTGCCTACGTTCTGTCTAAACTCGACTACTGCAATTCCTTGCTCGCCGGCTGTCCTCTGTATCTTCTACGGAAGTTATAGAAACTTCAAAACCCGGCCGCTCGCCTTGTCCTGAAAGCGCGCAAAACAGACCATGCCACACCTCTCCTCCGCACTCTGCACTGGCTCCCCATTCAGGCTCGCATCGACTACAAGTTGTCTACTCTCTGTTTCAATTTCTTCACCGGTGCATGCCCCAGCTACTTTTCAGAACTTCTTACAGTCTACACTCCAGTGAGACAGCTCCGCTCCTCTTCCGATGATCGCATTCTCTCAGTATCCCGCATCAGGACAAAAACATATGGACAGCGCATGTTCACCTTCTCGGCATCCACCCAATGGAACTCACTTCCCCACAACATTCGCCACTCCCCATCACTACAGACTTTCAAACGAAACTTAAAAACTTTTCTTTTCCGCAAGTACCTTGACTGACGTAGTGACTGCCTGTCTGGATTAACCTACAACTTCCTCTGTTCATCCTCTCTTATGATACTTTTCTACCCACCTGTGACTGTAGGAGGATCTATATCCCAACCTGTGTTTCGTTCATCTCTCCCTCTGTGTGTTTGTTGCGTTCATCTCTCCCTCTGTGTGTGTGTGTGTGTGTTTCGTTATTTTCACTATGTGCCTCGTCCGCGCGAAGTGTGCATGTAATGTGTTCTCGCGCGTTACAAATTCCACATTTATTATTATTATTATTTCGTATGAGCAGACGATAACAGTAATGTGCAAGAAAAACAGGTGACTGCCGCTTGGAGTAAAATCTTTCTTAAATTTAAAACAAGGGAACTGGACCAAGCTAAGACATGACAAAGACAAAGACAATCTACATGTTTCGGGGCACTACCCCTTCATCAGGACGACACAAAAACGACGAAAACAGAAGAAAAAGACTTAGCTTCAGTAGATGTGGCGCATAGGCTGGACAGCAGGAAAATGACTAAAGGACAGTGAGTAAGCATGGAAAAAATGCTTATAAAAGTAATAGTTCTGTTGAGCCAGTCGACGCCGAGAAGTCTTACCCCGCCCACCCCTACCCCTTCCCTATCTCCCACCCTACTCCTCCTCCCTCCGGAAACACCCTCTGCCCCTTCCGCTGGAAACATAGGCCCCTCTCCCCTTGAAACACCATTCGGGTACAGTGCTCGCCATTTAATTAGCTACACACAGCTCTGCTTTTTTACATTTTGGCTTGTTAAGCGGGGCAAGGGAAACTAATCTTCGTACGCAAGGTAAATTCGGTGATCTGGATGCAGTTAACAATTCAGCAGTTGCCTCCCTGTAAACACTGTGCGATATGATCACCTCTTGACAATTGATATTGCGTGTTTCGTCAACAAGATTAACATCATGTTCTTATGTTACGCAATAAGTCATAAGTGACATAATCAGTCATCTGATTTCATCTTTCTTTATTGTAGATGGTTTTACCTGAACCTTGAAATGATTTCCTTTTCTCTTTTAAATGTAACATCGCTATTGTCAACAAGATGTTTGTTGTGTTTTCAGTTTCTACACTAACGAGTTTTGTAGAGGGATGTCCACGAAAACGCAAAACGGAAATTCTTTTACCGTTCGGCTTGTGTGCGCTAGATCTGTTCAATATTAAATACATTATTTAATCTTTTATAAAATACCTTTTGTGCATACTTTTAGTTTTTCACTCACTCACTCACTCACTCACTCACTCACTCACTCACTCACTCACTCACTCACTCACTCACTCACTCACTCACTCACTCACTCACTCACTCACTCACTCACTCACTCAGATGTTTAACTTGCGAGAACACATTAATATGCGCACTTTGCGCGGACGAGACAAACAACCGAAAAGTGTGTATAAATTGTAAAGACCTCCTCGGACACCAAAAACCAATCGTCCGTCCCGAGATACAACAGGTGTAAAAGGCAGCTGGTATCATAACAGGATGATTAAAATAAATTTAGAGATGTTGAATGGCCTGTTTTGCGGGCTTTCAGGGCAAGGCGTGCACAAGTGTCTTAACCGTAGATATTTGAAAACATGAAGGTCAGAACATTTACTTTCATGTGGTTTTATTTTATTTTCTGTGAACGGATGCATGCTTATATTTGTTAACTGTCGTACTCACCAGGAATTCTGGTGACAGTGAAAGCGTGATTGCATTCCTCGTATAGATTTCTGCCTGTTTTACCAAGAACTGTGTGTTTATACTCAACTCATTTACTAGTTCTGTTCAGGCAGTCTTCAACATGCAGCTTTCCATGGCAATGTAGTTTCAGTGATCAATTCCCGAGTCAGCATGCTCTAGGAAATTCCAGGACAGGGGAAAATTGTTTAGAAAGTTAAACCATCAGGCACTTGTGCCACGCATCAGGAACAGCAAGAAATGGCAAAAGCCCGACAGATATACGTCTGCAGTGAGACCGTCCTTTCCAGAACGTTCGAGATCTCTGGCACTAAACTTCAGTTTAGAGTTTTCTTTAAAAAGGTGATATTGTAAAGGAAGCTTCGCACGATCACAACATGGGAACAAACGTAATTTGCTCTCTTGGTTATACAGCACCAGGATTGTCACATGCCTAAATTACAAACACATTCATCCTTTCCTTTCTTCGCTCGTTCTAATTCCTTACTTCTTTCTCTCCTTATGAACTGTTTGAATAAGTCTAACCTTCACCCGACAATGCCAACAATATGCAGTCTTGTGCACTAAGATTTTCCGTTATATAATGGACATGCTCTTTAATTATTTGTATTTGACTGAGAGGTGGGTGTGAGGATGGATTCAGAACATCACATGGCCTGCTGGAATGTAATCTAAATAACCAGGAAAGGGAAGACCTTAATGTTATGCATAATCTACAATCCTTTCTGAACCCTCCAAAAATATAGCACTATATAAGGAATCCATACTGCAGGCCGTAATTTCCCACCTAGATACACATTTTAGCTATATCTAAAAACTGCAAAATTCAAAAGGAGTCTAAACTATTTGATCCACATTCAGTAGGCTATAGGGAAAACAAAACATATTTGCAGAGTAAAATTAAAACCAATATATGTCTATCTATATACATATATAATTAAAAGAGCATCAAGCAAAACCTCAAACGGTAGCGATAAACAGCATGGGGGAGGGTGGCATCGACCATCGAGGATTCCACCCCACCACTGACTAGGCGAGCCCCCACCAACAGCAGAGTGTCAGAAGAAAGACCAGCGAGCAAGGAACAATCATGTACCACTGTGGGTGATAAATTGGACCTAGGTACAACTTACACGATATTGTTATCAGATGATTACAAGGAAGATTTGATACTTTCTCGTTCCAAATACATACACACACTGGGAATTTCATGCATTCACAAGTTCAAGAACCTTAACTGGAACAACAAAAACGCACTCAGATCAACCCATAAAATATGAAAACAAGAGCTGTTGCTGCCAAACAAATCTTAAGAACAATTTTTTAAAAAAAGCTTGTTACCAAAAAATCATAAAGGAATTTTAAAAAGTGCTTTTCTGCACCCAGAAAATAAACATCAAAATAATCAGAAAATCAAAATAACAGGTTTTAAAAAGGTGCATTTTTTAGACCCAGGAAACAAACTGTGTCTCACATCTTATATAAAGTTATTTTCAAATCGTTCTTTGTCTCCTCTCTGTCCAAAATAAAAAACACCATACTTTGAAACTTTCTTCACTGACGGAATAACAGTTAAAAATGCTATTTCACACGCGGAAAACAGCACAGAGAAAAAAGTACTTTGGGACCGTCCTTACTGTGCCTCACAGCTGTGCCCAGAGCCTCTGCATTCCTTAAAAAAAAGCATACAGCATATTCCCTTGCAGAATTCACAGACAAAATCATCATTTTCGCAACCTGTGCACTTCTCGTGGGCCCACTGCCTACAGACTATATCCTCAACTGATTCTTCCTGGCACAGAAAGCAAAACCAGCTTCCATTGGGTTTTCTGTCCGTTTTTGATCTAGGGTCTGGAGATAAATGCTTTGTCTTGGTCTTTCCATTTTTTTCTTATTTTTGTATTTGATGTCGCTTTGAGTTTGCTTTTGTGGGGTGACGAAGTTATATTTGCTGAAGGATATTTGCTGACATCTTCCTGAAAGCCTTCTTTGCAACGTTTGGATGTTTGTCTGGAAGTGGTGACACGTGATCGACAGGCACTGCAAACTGCTGGATCGGCACTCTGTGATGGACTGGCTAAGCTGCATGACCAGGACTTGGTACATTTCTTGAAGCAGGACAGTTGTTGTTGGACTGAGAAGTGGCAGGACAGTTATTGTTGACTTTAGAAGTGGCAGGACAGTTGTTGTTGTTGACCTGGGCGGTGTCAGGAGAGGTGTTGGTGGCCTTTGATGGAGAAACTGTAGTGAAGGCATGCAAGTCGTCATCAAAGAAATCACGCCGGCATGGTCAAATGCCACATATGGAGAACCCTTGCACAGCGTTCTTCGTTGTAGCACCGATACAGAATACATCAGTTGTCGTTGTCCCTCTTTCGGCACTTGAGATTATTCTGGTGCTGTGCTTTCCTTTCTGACTGGTAACTTTTTGGCTTTTGGTAGCAACAGTGCTGATACACGTTTCATCCATGTTGTATACAGCCTGACCATCAAACCGATACCTGTCACTGAGGCCTTCAAGGCCATAGAAAAACTGATCCACTGCTTCTTTGTTGAAAGCAGTTGCCCGAGCAATGGTGGTTGCCTGGGGCTGAGGAAGAGACAACTCTTGATGTCTGGATAACAACCCCTTGAGCCATTCCTTTCTGTGTGTTGTTTGTTGAAGGTGTTTTTCACATTGTTTTTTTCTGCAACTTGAAAAGCAAGTTCCATAAGTTCATTTATTGTCAGGCCAAAGAACATTCTGTCGATATCAAGCACATACTGAACAAGCTCTTCTTCCATTTCGTCAGAGAAAACAGTGGGTCGGCCTGGAAACCTGGTTGATCCATTCGCATACCTATTCTTGCAAAGCAGGGGGCTTTTCAAAGTGGCTTTTGCTATTCCGAGGGTCTTCGAGGCTTGGTTCACCCCAGCTCCACTCTCAAGGGCCTGGAGGGCTGCTTCCATATCTTGCGAGGTCCACTTGCTGTATCTTGAAATATACAAAAGTTTCACAGGATGAAGGCATATATTGATATAATCTGGATGTTTAAATAATAATTATATACAATACACACGCACACATGGACACATATTTGCAAACACAAAACATTATTCTTCACAAATTTTCTGTGAGTGTCATTTGAACCTGTGTGGACAAATTGCACCACTGGTCCAATAAAGCCGACAAAAGAAAGCTCAATTTCTCCACATAACATGCCTTTTGGAAAGCATCTAGAAGCCATGTATACAATCCGTATCAGAAGTTTGATTTGTCAACAAATGTTCTGCTCGATTCTTTCTTACAGTTACAGTTAGATCGATTTTCAAATTTCCTGCAAGCTGTCCACGTCGATTTAGTGGAACACAAACGTTTTACAAAACGAACTAAAAAAGGTAAAGTGCTTACCTTCCCGCCATTTTTTCTTGTGCAGGCACTTTAGACGCAATCTGAAGACACGGCATGAAACTCGGCAACACAAATAAAAAATGTAACAACAAAACTGTACACTTATAACCAATCTTTCCCTGTCAAAGAAACTGAATGCAGTCGAAAACAATTTTTTTTTGCAGTCGCATCTATCATTTAGCGTCGCATGCCGAATAGCGTTCTTCATGCACAGGAAAGAACGTCACAGCGATTGCATAACATGTACTGACGATGGCGATTGGTGGTTCTATGTAATACCTCATGCCATTGGTAAACAGACTTTTGGCCATTTTTCGCACTCTAAGGCGAGCCCCCTGGATCGCCGAGACTTGACTCTCTCTCTCTCTCTCTCTCTGTTGTAGTCTCTCTGGTTACAGCATGAAACCCCTAAGCCCTGAACCCTGTTCTTTCTAGAGAGTGGCGATGACTTCCTGTTGCCGACTGACCCTCTGTGAAGTTTTCTGGTTGGGTGACCTTGTGGTCGTTACTTAAGGTGACTCTTGTCACAGGGATTGTAATAATAATAATAATAATAATAATAATAATAAATATAATAAATAATTGCAATATGGTAACCGGTTGCCAGGCTGAGTGGACTGCGCATGCAAACCGGTAGTATTCTTATTTCTGGGCAATGGTAACCGGTCATCTTCATGGCACAGGAGCTGTGACGTTATTAAAAGTGATCGATGCCAGTCACAGGCGCTAAGCCATAGCCTGTTAAAAGGAGAACTGACTAACCTTCATGATCGGTCAGCTTTGGCACCAGGCAGTCCCCCACCACCTCAGTCATCTAACGCTTAAGGCATCCAATTCTGAGGCGGGAGGTCGGTGGTTCGTGTTAGGGTTAGGGTTAGGATTAGTGTTCCCACCGACTACATCAGGAGATTTGCTCGCTGTCAATGGGTCGCCGGTACAAAAAAACCGCATTACATGAAACCAAGACTTAGCAGAAGTTTTATACCGTCTGCCATTAATTTCATACTGTCTTTCGTTAATTTTATATAGTCTGCCATTAATTTTATACGTTCTGCTATTAGTGCACTACACCTGTGGTAGGACTTAGTTGACACAGAGTGATCGTGCAAATGTAGAACACCCCCTCGCTTTCTCTCTTAGTCTCTCTCAGTCTATTTCTCTCTGTCTTTCTGTGTTGCGCTGTGTGGTGTTGTGTGTATGCGCTGTGTGTGTGTGCGTGAAAGAGAGAGAGAGCGCGTACATACATCAATACTGTGCAAACACACGCACTTCTAAGCCCGCACCAATACACGCAGGCCTCTTTCCTTTTATCTGTCCACAACAACGTTGTAGATATGCACAATTTTACAATTTCAATGGCAAAGCACTGTTGCAAGCCCTTATAGATAAACAGGGTTTGAATGTAAATAATGTCAGTATTTGTGTACAGCAATAGTGCTGACTGTCTCAAAGTATAGTGGCGTTCATAGAATCTCCATAATACATATTAATAATGATAAAAAGGATTGCCGAGAACGAAATTTTCAATGTCAAAAGGACAAAGATAAAATATGGTTTCTTATGATTGTGCATACCTGGCTGATTGATATCTGCCATCTAAAAGCTGTACCTCATTAATGTACTTTTGGCAAAGTTAGGTTGAGATCAAAGATTTTCAGGCTTACACATTTTCCATAGCACAACAGAAGTTGGATCCTTAATACAACATATAAATAACAGAAGTTGTATCTCTGATACCCCGTATAAATAACTGATAATTAAATCTCATGCCGTATCTTCTACCACATAACTGATATAAAGGCGCAAATGATTCAATTTTAGTGATAATGACGAATAACATGGATTTTGAACTGGATTTGCTTCTTAAATTTATTCACTTACAAGGTAGCTATTCCTCACCCCTTTTTCATAATGCATTCCAGAGGATCGTGGTAGATGGCAATCTATCGTGGAAATATATTGTTTGCATTGAAAGATCGTTTCTAGCTTTGAAAGAGCAGTAAACATGTCCTCGTGTGAGTCAGTATTAGACCTTTGGAGTGTGGCTTTGTTTGTGTGATGTTGGCAGTAGTTTTTCTCGGATTATACTCACTTTTATTTTGAGAAAGTACATAAAGATGGCGGTTTTCAATAAATAGGCAGTGTTTAAGGCGAAGCCGCAACTAAGCTTTTAAGCGTCTGTGGCCACAAAATTTAATCGAAATCTATTTAAAACATCAAAGACCCTTTAGCTAAATGCGATGTTTGTTTACCCTTGGCTTTAACAATATCGTCTTGTTTACTTACGAAGATCGTGTTTGTGCTAGCTCTCTGTCAGCCAGTGGCGAAGAGCCTCGTCAACATACTGCCATGAAGCTATTAAAAAAATTATTTCAGAGCTGGGTGATTTCACAAACTTGCCCGTTATGAGGTGGTCCAAGCTGAGACCCACATTAAGGGAGCGCTCAACAGAGAGACACATCGCATCGTGATGTTGGCATCCCTTGTCGTAATTCTGTGCGCACAGCATGTTCACAGCGTGAACATATGGACAAGCAGTAAGTCGGAAATGTCAGACACAAGAGTCGCCCCAAACACAGCTGCTGTGATGGCAAAGTCACCTCTCCACTGCGCTGCTCTCTGTGCGGGTCACGCCGGTTGTTCCAGATTCTTTTACAACATCGCTACGTTGGCGTGTTTCTTCCATGAGAATTCGACGTTTGATAATAGGAACGACGGGTCTTCTGTTACTTCCGACTGCTTCGACAAAGTCCAAAGTAAGGGCCTTACCTGTTGGTATTGGTGTGGTAACTGCCGCGTTCAGTTTTAGGATCCCAATTTTGCCCAAGTAACACATTTCACATCTAAAACTGCAATGAAATATAAATATATAACTATATATATATATATATACCATGCATAGTTATTTATATATATATTCTAAATATGTACCATTGATTTTAGGAATCATTATTTTTAAATTGTGACGATCACAGGCAGGCATGTTATGGAAAATAGCATAAACTGTCAAACGTAAGCAGCGAGACGGATAAATGTGATAAATATTTGTTCGAATTTCAATTACCAGAAACAGTAACCATGTTTAGTTTGAATGCATACGTCAGTACCTGTCACTGTGGAGGCCGATAAAATTTTGTTAAAGCGTTCTTGGTCGGTCTCTTAAAGAGCTGCGAGACTGTGGTTAGATTTTTTTCTTCAATGTGTTAACATGTTTTGGAAACGTTGTAGGATGTGGACATATCTTGAACTGCAAACCATTTGTTAATAATTATCGCTATCTATACACAACACAAAACCATGTAAATCTAATCTCAAGTTTATACTTGTGTCTTTTTTCCAGTAGATTGTTCACCTTATGATGGGTATAACGCTTATGATAGTCGGTGTCTTAAGTTTAATTCCACTGAAGTGACATACAGCACGGCGAGAAATCAGTGTGCTGTAGAGGGAGGTCACTTGTTCTACTTGAAGTCGCTGGCAGACGATTACTTCGCTCTGCGGGAACTGAAACGTGCGACTGTCGGTAAGGGAAAAAAACACACCTTTAATTTAGATATTCTGTAGTCTGTGTATAATAGTCATAAATCTTCAGGGTCATTTTACTACACATACATCAAAAGAATTACAGAAATAGTGAAAGGAACAAAACAAGAGGAAATAACAAGAAAAGAGTAGGAAAAAAATGTCGGTTACACCCCATGGTTCTTCGTCTTCTTCCCTTGTTTTCTTCTTCCTGGATAATTCGATGAACAGAACATCGGATTCGCGCGTGTCAAAGGCTGCAATTACAAATCTAGCAATGCCCAAGGAATATACACGATGGAGGCAAACATTGTGCACCCTCCATCAGTGGCCATTTCCTGTACATTTCGCACTAAGCATTTCTGCAGCTGTTTTTCTCCGTACATCTTTATTTTACTTTGCAATACTTATTTTCATTTCCTTCCCCCTTCTGTTCTTCCTTGATGTTATCTTATAATTTTGTTTTTTTTTTCAATTTCCAGAACCTTATCATGTTGACTGGATCTGGCTCGGTGCTGACGCAATAGGAACAAACAGGGTTTTTACTTGGAATGACGGAACTCCTCTGTCCACGGACTCAGACATCTGGACGGAAGGCGAACCTAACAATTTAGGTGGAAAAGAAGATTGTTTGTGTTTTTCAAAGGATGGAAGATCTCTTGACACCAACTGTGATGTCTCGCTTTCGTTTGTATGTGAAATTCATGTAGGTGCTTAGTCCTGTTCTCGTTTGCCGCTAGCAACCTCGGAGCCAAGCGCTGACCTAGATATTAACAGGCACGTCAACTTTACCAATGTATCAAAGAAACTTCAATTCTTTAGAAATTCTTAGTCGGTCGTTAAATTTTTTTGATGGACGCAGCCATCACGGAGACGGTTTTGGCCACCACGCTCACAGCCACAGCGGACGCCGGAGGGCGTTACCAGGTCGAGTACCGCCAGCGATCCGTGTCATCTTGCAGGGTGCTGTGCTAGGCTCACTCTCTTTAAACGTTTCTATATCCTTCTAGGACAGTTACAGATAGTAACAACTAACACATTCGGATTCTACTCGATATACTCTTTCTTTGAATACTAAACTCACCCAACGTCTTAATAGATTAGATTAGTTTGTAGGCATATTTCTTATTTTTTTCTATTCGCATTAGCTAGTTAAAATGCCTTTAACGTAATTATCTTTATTTCCTTCTCACTCTGCTAAACTGTCTTTTACACTAACAAGAAGAGCATAGTGCACTCTATGCATCACGTATTTTCATGTTCTCGTAGATATATTCTTTGTGTTTGTACATGTAAAAAACACAAAAGGCGGTATCCGCCACACTTTCACCCACTAGCTGCTGCTGTAGCTGGCAATGCCTCCGTCGCGGCCCGCGTCCACCCAGTAAAAGCGGGGTGCGGGCCGGACAAAGGGACGTGGGGGGGGGGGGCCTGGTTAGCTCAGTTGGTAGAACTTTGGACTAGCAGATGGAAGGTTGCGGGTTCGAATCCTGGTGTGGCCAAGGATTATTTCGTGAAGTTAAACATTGTGCAAACTCCATTCAGCCATTTCCCTGAACATTAAACTGCCTGTCCGCACTGATCACCTTACCTCAGCCATCAGTCTGGTGCTTCTTTCAGTGCATAGTTTAGTAATAGGACCCCATCCCCCATAGTGCGAAATCACCGCGAGGTGGAAGCACAGTCCCTCTAAATAACCACCACCACCACTACAAAGCGACGTCTCAGAGTAGTGATGAAGCGAGCAGAGGCGCGGAAGAGACGATGTAAGACGCCACGTCATGAGAGCCGAGACTGGGCGGTAGAGGCAGGCGAGGTGAGCAGGGAAGGTGGGCAGCAGCAGCGGTGGCCTCAAATAAAAGATGTAGAAGGCCTCTCAGAAAGATTTCATCAATCATTCTTTGTTTAAAACAAGACAGAAATGCTTTAATGCATCAAAAGCCTTTATTTAACCAGACGCAATAAAAACCATACTCGCAAAGACATTTTCTGACATGGGTTGCCCAGGTAGTTTTGCCTTTACTGTCCAACATAAATAGCATTTTGTAAGCTTTATAGGGCAATCGATGGTCCTCCATTCTAGTGAGCTTGAACCAGTACCTAAGATAAAGTATATAAGAGTCAAATAAATAGGATACCGTCCACATTCGCCATATATAAGATCGTTTGATGTCCTCCTATCAACCCCCAAGAATTTTTTCAAAGCAAACAAGTGAATCTTTTCTATAACAAAACCATGTTTCAGCCCCCAAAGTTCGATCTGCACCATACTGCACAATGGGCTGAATTTGAGTGTCAAAGAGTTTCATAAAAACAGAAAGTGATAGCTTCCGGTGTTTATATAGCTTCCCAAAAAATGCAGAGGAGTCCACGCTTGGCTCTGGACACAAGGTCATTACAAGCTAAGTTGAAACTTAGTTTTGTTGGAAAAAAACCCACACCAAGATACTTATAAACATTTACCACTTCCAAAAGTTCACCACCAAAGTACCATCTTTCGCGAGAAGCCAGGTAACCTCTTTTTCGAAAAACAATAACATTATTCTTACTCATGTTGACTTTCAACTGGTATTTCACAGTTGCTGAATACAAGGCATTTAGTTGTGTCTGTAGACCAACTACCGTTTCTGCCAACAAAACAATATCGTCTGCAAAGAGAAGAATAAACAGCTGTAATACATCAGGTGCCAGGGTAATACCATGTCGACCACGATCAATAATTTCCATGGCCAGTTCATTTATAAATAAAGAAAACAATATAGGGCTACATACGTCACCCTGCTTTACTCCTCTTGTGCAGTTGATAAAGTCAGTGAGTTTCGAACCACATCGTATCCTTGCTTTCACATCCTCGTACATGCTTCTCACGCACTTTAGTAAGTTCCCTTGAATTCCATTTTTCATCAGAATTGGCCAAAGTAATTTCCTTGATATACTCTCAAAGGCTTTATCAAAATTGATGAAAGCAACATACAATTTTCTGTCATTAGCAAATTGTTTTTGAACAGCAGCAAGCAGAGTAACAATGTGGTCAATAGTTGAATAATCTTGTTTGAAACCTGCCTGGTATTCACCAGTGATATTATGCAGAGCAATCCAATCTTTTAACCTGTTGTTGACAATAGAGCAATATAGCTTACTGCTGACGTCACACAGAGAAATTCCTGTCATTCACGTCACCTTTCTTGAATAATGGCACAATGATAGATAAAACATACTTGTTTTGGAGAAAGAGAGAGAAGGAAACTTTATGGAGCGAACCCCTCCATCACGTTTTGCTTTCCTTGGCCTTTATTGCCAGCTCCCCAGAAGGGACACTTTTTTGGCGCCAGCACGTCATTATCAAGGGCTACACTCAGAAGACCATTCGACCTCATTTCAGCCAAATTTTTGTTGGTATCATTGTACCCGAATGCATGAAAATTGACTACACCTTGCCCGTGTGTCAGTTTGCGTTTCTTTTGGTTTTGAGTATTTTTCTATCCTTCGTCAACTGCTGCCTTTTATCTCGTGTCCTGTCTCTTGTAAATTGTCTTCTCTAGGGAAACTACTAACCGTTTTTGGAAGCATTGTATACAATCAGGATCAGACTTCTTTGCCTCCCTGGTGTTGTTTTTATGTCGTTTGTCCATGTTCACACATTTACCAGCATCTACAATTACCTTGAAACTAAATACGATTGAAATGACTATATCAGGACTTTGTACCTCAGCAAACTCTTTTTGACAGCGACACTTAACTGAAAGAGGGGTACTTAGTCTCTGCAAATTTTTACCAGCAACTGCTTCTCGATTTTTAAAAATCTTTTTGGAAATCCATTTTATCGGATGTACGTGACAATGAAGTGCGAGCAAATTTAAAGAACTTTTAGATGCGAGTTATCTCCTGTTTGTTCATCTGTCATCTGTTGAGAGCTCCTACACATGACTTCTGCACTCGCACCGCTACTAGGGATAGAGATGTTTAAAAAGTGTCACTAGTGGCCATTTTTTAAAATTCACTAGCGGATTGAAATCGCCAGGTTGTTTTCTCTTCTGCGCAGTCATTAATGATTCTTAACTGTCTAGCAAGATTTGCATTGGCCTGGGGCCACTGGAGCACGTATTTCTTACTGGTGGATTGTTGCTACACACGCTATGCGGCAGTATACAAGGTGCACGCTATGTATTGTTTTACTGATGTAAACTGGCAATATTAGAAGCATGGTTGCAATATGATATGATTCCATATTAAATTTCATGATCTTTAGAAGTAAAGTTTTATCTTGAAGTAAATTGTAATGCTGTTTCTAACATCCGGTAAAGTTCGTCCACACAACACGCCACAATACACTTGCAAGACCAACTTGCAAGGTACACTGGGAAGCACAATAAAAGACAGTAGAACGAAAAGAGAACTTGACAAAATCAAAGAATAGACAGCTTGTAGGCCTACTTACCTTCCCAGTTCTGCTACGGATAACAGAAGGCAAAGTGTCTTCTAAACAGTCTACAAAAGCTGCTAAACAACTCTGCTCGACTGATTTTGGAGTTCGGAAAGCTGACCACATTACCTCTCACCTACAAAAACTGTACTGGCTACAGACTGAAGACCGAATCAAATACAAGACTCTCATCTCGCTCCTGTGACCTACATGCCAAGTGTGGATTCGGACAATCTCTACCATCCTGGTCTGTCTAACTAATCATAATAATACAAAATATTTATATAGCGCTCTTTCTCACAACCGAGCTCACAACGCTTTACAGTACACACACGCGCACGCACGCATGCATGCACGTATGTTTAACTGTATTGTGTCGCTCTCGTGCATATTGTGGATAATGGATATTTCGAGAGAGTATTTTCACTCTATTTATAAGATGAAAGTTTCCAGAGAAGCTTTACAACAATGTTTATTTCAAACCAAGTATCCGAAAAGAGTGTCATCTACAGCAGATGGCGTTGAGAAAGTTATGCTGTCTGCTTTATGCTTGTTTTAGAGAGAGAGAGAGAGACAGAGAGCCTCAGACCGCCAGGCCCCCTGGTGCAGCGTTGTCCTTGTCATTCCGTTTCTTTGGTTGTAAACATTTTCTTTGCCTTCTTTTCTTTAAAAAAAACCTGTTGTTTGATCATTTCTAAAAGCCTTTCGTCTGGTCTCACTAACAGCTTTGAATGGTCCACTTGATGTCGTGCACGCTGTCTGTATGTGCGTGGGTTGTGGGGGGAATGTGTGTGTATGCGCGCTTTCGTGCGTGCGTGTGTATTTGTATGTGTGTGTGACAGATGTGTGGGTGCGTGTCTGCGTGGGTGCATGTGTGTGCGTGTGTGTGGGTTTGTGTGGGTGTGTTAGCAGGCGGACAGATGGAAAAGTGAGTGCGTGTATTGTCTGCTTTTGTGGGGGGAAATGTGTGTGCGTGCGTGCGTGAGCGCGCGCATGTGTGTGGGGGTGTGTTAGCAGGCGGACAGATGGAAAGTTAGTGTGTATTGTCTGCTTTTGTGTTCTATTGGAGCTCTGCCGACATTGGCGATTCGATCGACTACAAGCATTTGATCTTCTTCAAAAGTGACCCTTTTGTTCGCTCGTCCCTCTTCAAACGTTCTGTTAATATTCAAACGTCGGAACATCGTTCGTAGCCGGTCTTTGAGTTGTCGCCCCTCTACATGAAAACACTATGATAGGCTTCATAAAATTTAAAGACCTACTGGTGTGATGAAGCGGTGTGGTCATTGTTAAAAGAACCACGTACTGCCTTTTCCTTTTTTTAGTGACCCTCAGGTACGATACCTGCGTAACAGCTACCTGTGTCCCACTACTTATTGCAATACCCTTTCTTTGACATTTACTTTTTTGGTATGAACCTACGAGGTAATCTAGCGTCTTATGTTTGTCTAGACATAACAAAATGTCTGTGGATAAGATCTATGTAAATATGTGTAAGTTTTACGTAAAAGCAATGACGAATATTTTTGACCTGTAATATTCCTGTAATATTGTTTCATGTTTTGTAGGCCAGATGGTCTACATAACTCTTTGAAGTATTGAAAATTAGTAGCAATTTAGTAGTAGTAGTAGTAAACAAATGCATATTCAGAAATAAAGCCAGACGTCACACCGGCATATGAACCGAGTACGTCTTTAAGGGTACAGTCAGTCCGTGGAGTCGCAGCATATGCAGGTGACGACATATCAACAGGTCAGCAATATTTAATTTCCGCCCTATATTGAACGATGTTGAGAAGAATGGAAGAATTTTTTTTTTTCACTCAGACTTTGGAGAATAGCATCTTTTCATTAAAAGAAAGAAAATTCCATCGGTTAGGTCTTTAAACCAGAATAGAACATAATAGATTTTAGCCTTTAAGAAACTCGCATCTATAATAAGCAGATGACACACGACAGAAAAATGACCCATCGAGCGACTAGTCCATAGTGTTTTCTGGCATAGCTCAAAACAAAAGCCAAAGAAGCCCGGTTTGCTGGAAAGTCAGGCCGTTCAGCTCATAGGATCTGCTTTTCTTATAAAGTAGTTTGTTTTAGAACCATCTTTTCCAGCCGTTAAAACACAAGGCAAGAAGGTGCTTCAAACTGTACGTGACACCATTCTGCATGCCTGCTGACCTAACTGTAAGTGAATTGAAGATATCAGGCATCTCTCTTGTGTGGAAGAGGAAGAGGATGATTTCCTAGTGACAGCCATTTTTTAACACAGAAGAAGAAAGCTTGGCTACTAACTGTAGGTAATTTGAAGACATCAAACATCTCTTCGGTGTGGATAGAGGACTACGGCAACAGCACTTCATGCACCAGCTGTTTGATAGGGAAGAGGATGATTTGCTATTGGTGGCGCCATCTTTAGGTGAAAGAGGTCAGTTCTGTCGATCTGTTTGGAAAGAAAAAGATCAATACATCAGAACATAGAAATTTTCCTAACAGTGTTCAAGAATTCCCTGCAGCATTTGAGAAATAAAGTGTTAGGATGCTGTGTGTACTTTTTCTCGTCCTTCTGTGCACACAGCAAGTTCAGAGCGAGGACAAAATAACGAAAAGTAGCCGGTGGGAGAAGTCCAGAAACAACGTCCCCCCAGATACTGCCCCAGTGACGGCAAGGTCAGCGCTTCAGTGCGGCGCAATGTGTCTAAACTACGCCAACTGTTCTAGGTTTTGCTACACCACCACCACACTGGCTTGTGTCATCGAAGTCCATGGGACATCTTATAGTCCTGATGTGATTCCCGTTGCGCCAGAGTGTTATGAAAAAATGCGGAGTAAGATAATTGTTTCCTTTTTACTCTATACATTAAATAGTTGTCCATCCCATATAGATTTTATAGGCCTCCTCTCCCACTGAATCAACGTACTTTTAAAGTTGTTTGAGTATCTGAGACAATGAAGAAACAAAGAAGAAAAAGGTAATAATTAGAAATAATGACAAAATGGAGGACAAGGAAAAGTAGGAGGTTTGGTGCTTAAAGTGAGGGTACACTCTCCATGGCAACTTTGTATGCCTAAAGAGAATCAAATCTGAGGACTCGCGTGGCACTAGTCATTTTACCAGAAGATCGACCGATCAGTCACTGTTTTAATCGAAAGTTCTGCATTGAGGAGACAACTAAAAAAAAAAACCGGAACAGCCGAATCGAGGCTCGTGACGTCACCAGGGTAACAACAAAGGCGGAATGCCACGGTCATACGAAACCCCGCACAGCCACGAACAGCCACCGAAATCCATGGCTTTAGGTCTAAATAAAAGGTTTTAAAGGTATATCGAACATCAGAACGCACTTTCTGAATTATTTGATGTATAATGTGCCAAAAATCAACACTTGAGTACGTATATTTTACAGATTTTACAGATCTGCTCTTCTGCCGTGTATCATTCCATTTCGAAACCCCGAATACGGAATAGCTACAATTCGATCGGTATAGCACGTACGAGAACGGATAAGCTATTACCAAAATATACTTTTATAAGTTTCTGATGCTATGCTATGCTCCGTTGTACTGTATTGTACTATGCTATGCTATGCCATGCTATAAAGAAAGGCGTTCATTACAAGAAACTATTTAACCCGATTCTTCTTTCTTCCCCCACTTCGGTTCTTCCTCGAGAACACTTTAAAGGTTGTTCCGTGACCTGTTTGAGGTGGGACCCCCACTATTCTGTGGACCAGCATCATGATCGAGGGGTGCTCATCTCCTCCCTCGCTGCCTTACCCTCCCTGACCCATGGGTCAAGCACCCATTCACAGCAAGTCATTTGGGGGGAAAGTGTGCTGTGATGCACAGGTATAGAAACCACGATTTGGAGTCCTGAAGCCAGCCCTCTAGCCACTCGGCCATCTGACTGAAAAATTTAAATCAAACTCTATGATAAAATAAACAGAATAAATTTGTTAGATCCATCCACCTAGTATTTCTGTATTTCCGAACAGGATACTATTAACGTCAGCATAAAGGGGATTACCAATCCTTTGGGTGGTGTGGTACAACTAGTCAAACTTGGCACAGAAAACGAATACATCATACGACTACAAAATGTATTGTTACTGCAAAAAAGCTGGCCAGCAATCAGCATAAATTGGATTCAACATTACGGAAAAGCGTTCAGAAGGCTTAGCACGGCTGAAAATAAAGAAATGGGGAGGGGGTGGGCGCTTACAACGGCGGGAGGTGGAAGAGAAAGAACGGACGGTGACTGCAGTGGGAGATGAAGAGGAGCCATCTGAAGATAACGTGAAGGACGCGCTGCCCAACTGCCCCACGACCAACACAGAGGCATTTGGGAACGTCGTGGTCAACACAGAATGAAAGAAGACCAACATTCTTATCCGAAGCAACTACTGTCTGAATTTGCAGACATCCTGACAGGCCGGGGTTGACTGACCTGGCGAAGTTCTATGTCATCGGATGACAAACCCGTCGGGGTGAGATCCTGTCCACTACCCTTCGCCAGGCTAGGGACGGCAAAGAAGCTGGTGAGAGATGTTAGAGATGGGGATAGTAGATTTTACTTTTGTGCTCCATACCCAAATAATAAACTTCTCTGATGTTGAGATCAAATACTTGGTGGTTGTGGAGTGTCATAGAAAGGATCTCAGCAAGTTCAGACTGGGCGCTCATGTCCTCAGCAAGATGAGACTGAAAACCACCATAGTAACCAGTGTTTTTTTTTAAAGGCAGTACCTTTTTAAAATGAACCAAACACTGTATATAAGAAGTTGAGAAATGCCCTAACTAAACAAAATGTCCTGATAATTGAATCGTGAGGCTTGTATTCTCCAGATAGTTACATATGGATTCGTAATTTCCTATCGTTCACAAGCCACATGCCTTCAAACTAAATCTTACCGAAAATTAGATTCAAATTTAAATTCGATCGAACAAGAACAACTTTCGAATATTCGTATTCCTAAAATATTTCGAATGGTTGCAATAGTTTTTTAAATCTTGAATTTAGTGTCAAACTTTAGTTAATTGTGATAGGAACAGTATGGGAACATGACACGAAGTTTAAACCACCGTCAGAAAATGCTCCGTTTCGGCAAATTCACTTTGCATATTCGCTTAGGTATCAGATATTCTTACTCGGTTGAATGGTGCTAAACTGGCATTCGGTACAGTCCTATTTTAAATATTTACATATGAGTAAGTAATCCTTAGCTTTGATGAGATACACGTCTTCAAAAATGTACACGTGAGCGATATCTTTGCTTGCTTTGTTTTAAAAAAATCTTTCCACCTTTTCTTCGAGCCGAGACGCTGTAAGGCGTGGGGTTTTGTTTTCTAGGAAATAGTATCTTGTCATGTGGGTTAGGTGCTGAAACAAAATGCAGCATTGTATTTAAAAAGGCTTTTGCGAAGATCACATCGATATTAAGGAAGTGTCACACGACAGAAAAAATGTTCCATCGAACAGACTTTAATTAAGTGTGATGCTTTGTTATTAGAATTATTGAAGTATTGCTTAAAGAAATAAGAATCTCAGCCTGTTTTACTTCATCGCCAGATTGTTCCAGCTTCTAGGATCTGCTCTCCTTATCGAGGGCTTGTTTGGAAAACATCTTTTGCAGCGAAACACTTTTTTCCCTAAGAAAAATTGAATGAACAAGGAACTGTTACCAAAAATACCTGACAAAACCACTTGGAATGCAACTGACCAAACTGTGCGTCGTCGGCAGGTATCATGCATGACGTCTGGTGTGGAAAGAGGTCTATATACAACAGCCGCTTAATGGGTAAGCGAATGATTTGCTATCGTGTGACACAGCCTTTAGCTGTCAGAAATCAGCTTTGCTGAGCTTTGTGGGCAAAAAAGGTTCATAAAAATAAAGTGTATTAGAGGCACCATTTCATACACAATTTCACATAGCGCTTTCTGCTAACAGCGTTCAAGGATCCCCACTGTGCCTGCAGCCTTTGACAAACAAAGTGTTAGGATGCTGTGTTTACTGCTTCTCGTCCTCCTGTGCACACAGCAAGTTCAGAGCGAGGATACAATGAAAAGTAGCAGGTGGAGGAAGTCCAGCAACAAACTTCCCCCAGAAACTGCCCCAGTGACAGCAAGGTCAGCGCTTGAATGCGGCGTTTTGTGTCTAAACTACGCCGACTGTTCAAGGTTTTGCTACACCATCACCACCCTGGCTTGTTTCATTGAAGTCCATGGGACATCTAATGGTACAGATGCGTCTGCCGTTGAATCAGAGTGTTATGACAAAATGCCGAGTAAGATAATTGTTGTATTTTTACTGTAGAGGGTACTGAAGTGCCTGTGTCGTTTTCAAACTGAAAGACAGACTATTTTTGTAGTTGTTTATTTGAGTCATTATTTTGAAAAAGAATGATTCTTCTAAAATGACATTTTAAAATTTAGGTGTTCTAGCCATCATTGTTCTGAACCATATTTAATGTCGGCAGCATGAACGACAGATACATGAAAAACTAACAACATATTTGTCCAAAGTAAACTAAACCTTCTCGTGCATTTGAAAGAAATGCGTCGAATCACTCCTTTTGGCATCGATGAGATCATTAGACCATGAGAACTGTTGGCTGTTATAATGGGTTGTTAATGTCCAGCGATGGCCTTTACCACTGCTGGTTACTGCCACATGTTAGGCATGACAGTGATTCTAAGCTAATTAATATAATTCCATCCTTCACTCAAAATTTATCATTTATAATTTTTCAGGGAACTGTTCAACTTATGAAGGGTACTCCTTGTACAGCGGTCGTTGCCTAAGGTTTCATTCCAACCAGTTAGCTTACCAAGAAGCCAGATGTCAGTGTGCTGCAGAAGAAGGTCACTTGTTCTACTTGAAGTCGCTGGCAAACGACCAGCTGCCTCTGAAGGCATTAGTGGATGCAAATGTCGGTAAGGGGAAATTAACATACCTTTAGTCTAGATATTCTGTAATCTGTTTATAATAGTCTTAAAGTCTTCAGGGTCATTTTACTACACATACATCAAAAGAATTACAGAAAGAGTGAAAGGAACAAAACAAGAGGAAACAACAAGAAAAGAGTAGGAAAAAATGTCGGTAAACAGCACGTTATACCCAATGGTTCTTCGTCCTCCCCTTGTTGTCGTCCTCCCCTTGTTGTCGTCCTCCCCTTGTTGTTGTCTTCCCCTTGCTGTCGTCCTCCCCTTGTTGTTGTCCTCCCCTTGTTGTCGTCCTCCCCTTGTTGTCGTCCTCCCCTTGTTGTCGTCCTCCCCTTGTTGTCGTCCTCCCCTTGTTTCTTCTTCCTGGATAATTCGATGAACAGAGCATCGGACTCGCGTGTCAAAGGCTGGAATTTCAAGTCTAACAACGCTCCATACACGATGGAGGCAAACATTGTGCACACTCCATCAGTGTCCATTTCCTGTACATTTCGCACTAATCATCTACCTGCAACTATCGCTCTGTCTCGGTACATCTTCAGCTTACTTTGCAATCCTTATTTTCATTTCATCCCCCCCTTCTGTTCTTCCTTGATGTTATCTTATAATTTTGTGTTTTTTTTTCGATTTCCAGAACCTTATAATGTTTACTGCATCTGGCTCGGTGCTGACGCAATAGGAACAAACAGGGTTTTTACTTGGAATGATGGAACTCCTCTGCCCACGGACTCAGAAATCTGGACGGACGGCGAACCTAACAATTATCAGGGAATAGAAGATTGTTTGTCCTTTTTAAAGGATGAGAGATGTTTTGACAGCAACTGTGATGTCCCGCTTTCGTTTGTGTGTGAAATAGATGAAGGTATTTAGTCCTGTTCTCTGTTGCCCCTAGCAACCTCGAAGCCAAGCGCTGGCCTTGATATTAACGGACACGTCAACTTAACTAATGTATCAAATAAACTACAATTCTGCATAAATTCTAGGTCGGTCGTTAAATTTTGTTCTGATCTTTCTTTCTTTCGTTTTGCTTTTCTTAGTGTTTCTATTTTTCTGTCCATCCGTCCGTCCGTCCGTCCGTCCGTCCATCCGTCCGTCCGTCCGTCCGTCCGTCTGTCTGTCTGACTGTCTGTCTGTCTTTTTTCTTTCTCGCTTGTTAGTGTGTGAGAATCATCACCTTTTAGAATAAAGATATAAGTGTCTCTGGTAAGTGTATTCTATATTGTTTTGTTTCATTTATTTTTCTTTTTTGTGTATTTCCTTTGGGGACAAAGGGGTAACTATTATGCTATCACATGATTAATTTTAATGACGTCACATTTAGTAGTACACTGCCACTGACATTGTGGTCTGTCACTGACATTGGTTTTGAAAATTACTTGTCTCCTTTTCCCAAGCTGTCTGTGACCGGGCGGGCCGTACCTTAACTTATTGGACTTGACTTCTCAGTGTCACATGTCACTCCTAGGGTATCACCTAATTCACCTGTCACTCTTTGTTTAGCCTGCTAGCTCCTCCCCTTCTCTTCACACTTAGGTAGGTGAGTGATACGCCATTGGTCAGGGCAGCTGCCCTGTTTGTAACGTTTTGTGGGGTGTGCTAGAATTCTAGGGAAGGAAACACGAGAAACATACGCCTAGTGCAGACCCTCACCTTTTCAACCAAAAGGTACACGACCAGATAACTTTACACATTTATTGAACTATGAACATTAAGAATGAAAGTAGAGGAAAGAATGGTGCAATTGAACAAATACGTAACAGTGCGTGTGTGTGTGTGTGTGAGCGTGATAGCAACAGTTTGAGACACGAAACAATTGTCTGAACACTGAGTAACACAACTAGCATACAATTAAATTCATATGAGTCAATGTGCTATCGTAACAGGCTACTTGCGGAAAATGTGTTATCCAAAACCCGGAACAGAACAGTTAATCCAAAAAAAA